>JAQGAD010002940.1:0-11695 GCA_034696625.1 Isotomurus palustris
GTCGAGGAAGTTGTCACCATTTCTGTCTAGTGCCACGAAATCTCGGACAGTAGGCAGTTGTCCATTTCTTCCTCGAACAGACCTCGTAACTCGTGAGCCTACAAATTCTTGGATGCTGATTCTGTCGTCCCCGTCTTTGTCAAATAAAGAAATGACGTTTTCGACAACCTCATCTTGGTCTGCAGAACCGCCTGTGAGAAATCAATTTGTAATAGAGATTATTATCGTTCATTTATTGCTATCTTAAGAAATTCATGTAAACGCATCGTATGTTAGATATTTCGAATGTTGGATCATATTTTACCTGAAGGTTGGTAGCCCCAGCCGGAGTAAACCTGCGTTACCAAAATAATTGCGAACAGGCAAAGAGAGATTCGTGGCATCGTGGACAGTATTTTTTTGGGGAATATAATTCAGGAAGTTTAAATCAATCGTTGTAAGTTACTCAGGACGAGGATGAGACTTACTAATGATTGAAAACCTGAAACGAAAGGTTTTTATTCAGCAGCCTCCAGGAAATGGGTGGTCAATAATTTAATCAGTTTTGTAGAATCATTTGGTGTGACTCGATAAGTTTATTGCAAGAAACCAGCCTTTCCTTTATACATTAGATTCTCTAAGCCACTGATTCTTAAAGAGTGAAATCGGGATGGGCTTTGATTCAAAAGACGTCAATGCGGTAAAAGTTCTTCTGTACTTTATCGTAATTTATCTTATAAAAATGAGGTTTCACTAGCAGTTTTTATGATGACGGAGTTGAAATATAAAGCCATGCTTTTAAATCTGAGAAGGATATGAGCAATGAAAGATTGTTATGTAACTCAAATCTAATCACAATGTTGGAATAATGAAAGTTGATTTCTGTCTTCACTTTCTGCTCTTAATTTGCACAGACCGAATTATGTAAAAGAATTCATTAACATGGAATGAATTGTTTCTATTTTAGATTTCATTCGTATCTACAGCTTAAAAACACTCCTTGTAGTTTTCGTTTGTAATCTTTCAGTGGTATTTGCTTGAGAAAACCAGAACCACAAAAAAGGAGTGGCCGAAGATTGAAACATATACGTCAGCATTGACAAAAAGAGAACGATACTCCCAATATACAGATATAATAAAAATCATTAATTGAAAATAAAAGTTTGCTGATAGAATAGTTGAATTTTTATGCAGACGAATATGTACCTACGAAACGCATGAGATTTTTAATACGAGAAAAGATAGAATGTGATTTAAATTTAAATTGATTGAGTTTGATAAACAATGGAATGCAGCTCATAGTTGCAGCTTATGAATGCTTTGAACCAGAACCTGTATATTTGCCATTTGAAAATTAAAAAACTTATAGCACTATTTTACTGCTAAAATATACCTTTCAGCAATAAATGACTTCTAATATCAACGAGAAACAATTTTGTCAGAGGAAATACTCACCAGAGATCTTTGTTTGAAGAACAAAGACGCAATATTCGATCAATTACAAAAACAAATTATAGTATTGTTAGGGAGTTCTTACTTGAGACTGAAACTTTGACAAAGGCAGATGTTCATTTTACTACGACAACCATTGAAAACCTTTACCTTGGGTCCAGGCTTCCCATAAATTTATCATTGTTGGGGAATGAAAAAAATGGGGAATACATTTGGTTGTTTTGCGTAGCTTCAGTCTGAGTCTTCAGTTAGTGAAGACAGGATTTCCTAACAATATTAAGAAGTGCAATTTCTTTATTGTATTCCTCTGCCTGTCTGTGTAATGTTGATTTCATAGATCGGACCATCCTTCTCTAATTCCACTCCAACATCATGCATCTTCAGGTCCCAAAAAATTTCAATTTGTTTTTCTATTCGTTGGATCTATCCTTTCATGGAGAAAGGTTACAGGTCGTAAAAGCCTTAAGTACCAACCCCAGCAGCTGGATTATCTCTGGAAGATTTGTTGATCATGAGTCACGGGTAATCAATGTGCTGTGAATGTAAATTACAGGTCTAAATCAGGACATTTTGATTTTCGGGTTGAAATGAGCGTTCACTCTAAATTGACGCAGAACTGTTGACACCTCTCAGGCTTAAGGATAAAAGGTAAAATTAATTATATTATTAAATATGAACTCTACGGCCAGCATGATATCGCTGGAAAGCTACGGAGCTGTTAATTACGTCGAAGTACATGGATAAGATTGTTAATAAAGCAGTGAAGGAAAGTACTTCTAAAAGTTAGTTTCGTTTCACTTCCTGACCTCAATCGGTTTACCGCGAATAAACAAGAATTGTATCTCTTATGTAGTCATAGCATTCAACCTGGATTAATTTATCGTTTAATTTTACATCACACTCAAACAGGTAGCTACAACTACCAATAGAGAATTAATTACTATTGCTTGAATCCTGAACTATACTAGAACATGTCGTCATTAGATTTTGAGAAGGAATAATATCCAACCCATTCCAATTATTTTGTTTTTCTCAAAGCGAGCTTATGAGCACAAGGTCTGATTACAACTGCTGGTATAAGTGGTGGGTGTAACAAATCCTAATAACCACTCGCTTGTTTCACCAAAATTAATAGTAGGCAGAAACATTTATCCCAATAGAACTGGTATGTTTGCTCAGTGTGCTATTATCGTGTATGTAATTAGTTCAACTCGGTTCTAGAAGCTTACTCTTCCAATCTTCAGAGTTTCATGGCAAGAAATAATCACCTCGTCCCAAATATGCTTACATTAATTACACTTTAGAAACATAAGATGTGTTTACCCATCGAGTCTCATTAATGTAAAATACCATAATATTTCGCTTGAGGGAAAATCATTGGCGTTACAATTATTTAGTCAGCAAGAAATTAATCAATAGCAGGGAAATCTATAAAATGTCGAGCGTTTATATCAACTAGATATGTGCTAAGGTATTTAGTGAGCTCACACAATCTGTGCATTTACGCAAAATACGAGATTTAATAAGTCATTGCTGAACATCCCAATTCTCTGGACTTCTTGTCATCGATCATAAGGCACGAAAGCAGGTGTTTGAATAAGTCTTGACTTCATCAAATTTAATTGTTTCAATTCAAGTTATACTTTCTGTTTTTCCATCATCAGGCTAAAAAGCAGACCAAAAATGAAGCTGAATCATAAAATATGCGTATTTCTTATTCAAGCCAGTTTTTTTCTGGGAAATTCAAGCTGTAGTCTAGGTTCTTTGAAGTTAGAGTCAACTCCAAACGGTGAAGTATACACGGTACATATTCGCACCCTCCGAAATGACATTGCCTCTTTGAAAATATTGCAGTCTCTTTTAGTAGAGAACTTGCACCAAATGGTGTACACAGTTTACTATTTCTATGAACCTAATGTTCAACCTGTAGACAGTTTCCACGAGGAAGTAAGCGTTAACATTGTAATAGAAAGCGCTGAAACAAACATTGAGCAGGAAATAGGGTATCACGAGATAATTGGTCTGAGTGGGTACGCAATTCGAACATGGAAACATGCATCTTACATTTTTATCCGACAAACGTGCAACACTGGAGTCATTGAATTTGCCTATAAGCGACCAATCCGTCTGTACTTTCACTTTCTTACTTGCCAAGCTTTGATTTCGCAGGCTGTGGGATACAAATTTCCCACAACTTTTACGCTCTTTGGAGGAAAGTATCATGTTTCTCTCCACTTCCTTCTCCCAAAAGACGACGAATTTTTCAGGCTAATGCGAAAAGTGCCACCTTCTTTACAATCGAAGATGATTCAAAGACAATTTCTGTATTTTTATGCCAATAGAAGGGTTTATGGTTTCCCCTACTGCCTTAAATACTATTGGACACCTCGTGACGTGGATGCACAGAACGGAAGGTGCGAGTTTAATGACTTTCTTTTTCAAAACCTTATGGTAACGTTGAATTTTTCGCTGGAATCTCTGGTATTACATGAGCTAGTGGCAGCGAGAGGATCAATCGATTTGAATAAAATCTTCGAAAGCGGATTTTTTAATACAACCAGCTTCTTCCCAAATGTTCTTGTGCCTTTAGATATATCTGACACAGTTGCTGTGTACTGCGATATTCAGGCGACCTTGTTGGAATCATCCCTCTTGTCTTTACTGTCACCAATATCTTCTGAAGTGTGGGGACTCACAATGATTGTTACTATCGCTGTGGCATGTTTTTGTACCTACAGGCAGCAAAAATCTGACAACGAAAATTCTATAGTCTTATTGCTGTTAAGAAATATTTTTTTAATATTCAGAACTTTGATCAGACACGAAGTTGCTCATTCTACTTTAGCTGTTTCACTTGTGTCTTTCTTAGGAATGCTGGTTTTGTCTTTGTATGAAAACGATGTTACAAGCAAGCTAATCGTTCCCCGTGCTTCTAACGCGTTTAATGATTACTTAGAACTTTTAGAGCACGGCTTCCAAATAACACACAACACGGTTTTCAATGAGGCAGACTATGGACACACAGGTATCAGTGAAACTACTAATTTCATTGAGCGACTTCGTCCTTACGCCGAGAAAATGAACAAAACTGAGCTTTTAAACCCAGACAAGTTTGTTTCCCAGTGGAGGACTGTAGCACTGACTGACACTTATTCGAAGTACAGCATTCCTGGTAAGAAGGTTGCATTGATCATGGTCGCGAAAGGAAATAATGTCCCTGTTCAGCTTTTGATGTTGCAATTCTTGAGCCAAGAATTAATCTTTCAAAAAGTAAAAAAGCCCCTTATGTCATTCCGTACTTGCGCGTATTTTGAAGTAAACATCGGTATTGAAATGGTAATAATTACACGTAGATTTATGGAGGGAGGATTTATAAAAAAGTGGACAGGTTTAGAATATAGGCATCAAATACTTGGTGCGAGAGAAATTGGAATCATGGTGGATGATACACGGAGTCACAAAAGCTCCCAAGGAGTACAGTTTCTTGGATTCGTACAAATGAAAATTACATTCAAGGTATTTTTGGTCTTTGCTTGCTTCTCGATTGTTGTGGCGGTGCTTGAGGTATTGCCACGCAAGAGAATAATTGAAAGGACACGATTGATCTGTAATTATGTGTAAAGTCGGTTACTGAGTATTATAGTATTATAGTGGACATTTATAATATTACTATGTGTATGCAAAGTGCGTTAAAAAATTTAAGTTTTATAGGTTATAGTTCTGAACCGAATAAAAAATAATTGAAATGGTAATAAAATGCAAACAAAAAATATCAATCTATTATTAATGTTCACTTCACAAGACAATTCCCGCACAACATTACAACTTATGATGAGGCATATTTCCAACTGGATGATCTTGATTTATCTCAAGGACTAGTAGACGTAATTAGAATACGAGAAATATGACTTTTTAACAAAATATCAAGGACTTAGTATTTATGCTGTGAATTCCTACTGTGATCACAAATTGTGATTTACTGTAAATCTCAATTGTAAATCATAGTGACCTGGAGAGTTATGCATGCTACGCTACAGGGAAATCGCACTCAAAGTAAATCGCATTACATCACATTAATCCCAATCACACTTTGATTAATTGCTCTGATGTGCGATTTTAAACACAGTTCGCAATAAAATTAGATTTATGAGTTTGCACGAAAGCGAATCGTAGTTGGTCAAATGATGAATCGGTTGGATGAAATAATGCGCACTTCTTACGCTGAGCCATGTTTGCCAAATAGCCCCATTGCTTTTAATTCTTTTATTTTTGTTCGGTATCAGTTTCTGAATAGAACATACACCTAAGGAAACACATTTTATTTGTGATATTCTAAATAGAAAGTTATGCAGCTAAGTGCAGTTAACAACACAAAAATTCCTTTAGTGCATACGTAGGCACTATAAACCATCGAAGTATAATGCAAACTCTTAGCCTCTCTCAAACTTTTCCCCTTAATGAAACCAATTTGGGTGGTTTTTTGTAATTTCTGATTTCGCGAGTACTCTAGATTATCCCAGAATGTAACAAGACCGCTTTGGTGATATAATAATGAAAAATATTTCATTTCCTGGGCAAACTGGTTATCAAACACTGCGTAACGGAACTCTTGTGAAACTTCATTTTTTGTGAGTAAGCATTTTCTACTTGTACATATTTTAGAAAATTTTTGTAACTTAAGCTGTTGAAGAGAATCTTTTCCCATTACGTAATAAATAAGTGGAGCTGTTTGATGATCCTTGTTTTTGAAGACGTCAAACTCATCTTCTTTTAAGACTGCAGACAGCATTTGCATGGAAATAAAGTCCTTGATTGGGTGTAGCACACTTTTAATCAGCCTCAGCATTTCTAAATTGTTCCATACTTTTCTTGAAGACATGTAGCTTTCGAGGTAAAAGTACTCGGTTAAAAAAAACGCTGCGTCATAATGAATAATTGTATTCGAATTTATAACATCCTTAACATGAATTACCTCCCGTAATTGTACACTTCGAATGAGACTAACTAAATTTACAATCAGTAAGACAGAGCAAAGGCAAGAAGCTTTGCACAAAAGAAAAGCAACAAAAGTCTTGCCAAGTTTAGTTTGAAAAAATCGTTTACTCATAAAACTGCGAAGCAGAGCTGTGGTAAACATAAGTAGAAATGCTATTAGGTGATAGATCTGAAAAACGTATCTCCATTGAAGCATCGGGATTTTAACACAATAAATAAATTTTGAACCACCGGGGTGAATGTATGATAAAACACTAGGGCCTTTCAACTGCCGCATTGATGAATCGGATAAACCTTTGTCAATGCTGATTAGTCCAGTGGGGTGCTGTATTTGTTTAAACCACCGGGAGCGTTCCTGACTCACAGTAAAGTTAAGTCTGTGAATCAGCTCATGAACAAACATTTCTTGCAAACCACACGTCAGATTCCTGTGAGACCCCATGAATTCTAAGGTCCAAGTTGTTTTCAAACAGTTGGGGGATTGTAAAACATCAAGCTTTTTATTTTCGGAAACTAGGTCAACCTGCTGCACCAAATCCTGAAATCTGTTACGTGGTTCCTTATCAAATACAGATGATATTTCAGGAAGAACGGAAAGTTTACAAGTGGAATTCCGACCCCCAAAAACCAAGCGAAAGTTTGGGAACCATATTCTATCCCTTGGTAGGGTCCATTTGCAGAAAACTTCAAAGATAAAGAATCGATGAGGATATCGGTGTGAATGTAGCAGAATAGATGAGGCACATGAAGGACGAACGATAATGAAGTTTGAATGTTTCCAAGGTAACAAAGCATATTTACTGTTCAGTACGTGGTCGAAGTATTTTGTAGTAAAAACTGTGAATTGTCCCTCAATTAAAATGTTGATGGTGAAATGCTCATGAAAGGAGTTAATGGGTTGAATTATTTGTTGGTATTTGTGGTTAACTACGGTCATAACTATTTGATTTTTGTTGCAGCTTACAATATCCTCAAGCATATAAGAAGTAATCAATTCGGTGGAGACTAGCCTAAAGTGAACAGTTGGAATAACCTCCGTATTATGGAATGGTAAACAAAATGACGTTGAAAATGGGATTGAAATTTGAAAAAGCAAACAAACAGCAGCAACACAAAAGGAAAAACTCATCCTTATAATTTTTTTGTAGATTCTGCTGCCTCAAAATTCAAAAACAAATTTCTCACTATGAAAGGCAGATATATATATATATATATATATTATATATTCAGCCAGTTTATGACTCAGTTTTGGGTTAAGATAGATAGTTATTTACCAAAAACTGTTTTAGAAATATTTTGGTATTGTAGAAATTAGGTTTGTCTAAAAAGAAAAACCATTTACTGAGACAGCTACTAATTGTAAGACCGGATAACTAATCGATAAGACTATTCCAATTAGAATAAGTTGGGCAAGTATTCTTTAGCACTAATAAATTTCTTCTCTACTGCCACTACAGTTTGTGGTGGAATAAATGAGCCTGGTAATACACTTCCAGTTTATTTTAGGTGGATATTTTATGAGCCGTGGAAAAAAACTATTTTGGTTAGTATAGTTTAGACATTGCAGATTAAAACACACTAGATCAATATTTCAATTATAATAATAATATGCAAAACTCCTTCTATGGTTTTGCCCGAAAAGACTCCTTAGTAATATTTCTTAGCATCAACACCGTCCTATCCTAACATGTCATGCCAAAGTGGAGAGTCTATATTATTGACCAATTTCTTATACAGGTGTTTCATTTAAAGTAGTTTTGATCTAAGAATTCAGAATAAAAATTCTGAAGAGTACTTGCCTTATTAGAACGCTTACAAAATTGTTTACGTCACCTGAGTCTCTTAGATTGCAATGTTAGAAATAAATTAACCTTATCCAAATCTTTTAGAAATATATTCTTCTTGTAATATCTTTTAATATTGACCATATTTCTCCAATTTCTATCCACATCTCCAGCTTATAAGTATGTATATAATTAAATATTAATCCTTGGATTCCACTAAATTAATAGTTGAAGAGAATGTGGCAGAAAACATGCGGCACTATTCAATCAGTGTGTTCACTGCCATGCCAATTGAAAGTTCATAACACATGTAATTTGCTTACAAGTGGCTTAAAGCGTAATCTACCAACTTCAGGGATTTTACCTCTACAAATAATAACCCCACACTATATAATCCGAATTAATTATGATTAAGGTACAAAGGTTTTTGTTTAATCATCGCGTCCAATTATGTTAAGCAAACAGGTTAGATTATCCTCTTGAAAATTTTTGTATTAAAATTAGTCAGCCTACATTGAGAGGGTTGAGCTTGAAGTCAAGACACTTGATTATGGTTGTAAGCTCTTGAAGAATATAAGAAGTAATAAATTCTGGGAGACTTGTTTAATGTAAAGTGTAGTGATAAGTTCCTTACTTGGGAAAAGAAAACAAAACGACGTTCAAAATGGGATTCCAATCTTTAATACAAAACACAAATGAGTAGGTATTCATTCTTGTTGCTGTGTTTTCGACGATCGTGTGTTCAATTAAAAAGCTGAGGTTCCAGTATGAAACTAGGGAAGATAAACTTTCAATTGCAATAGGTCCTATCTAACTGCAGGGTTAACCTAGATGCTGTTTTAATGTATGCAAGATTATTTTGTGCCAGTTTAAAACACGCTTCCAACAATTCCTTTCGTCATGTATAATTATCATATAAAAAAGGTTTTGCCTTGGACTAAGGAGAATTTATTTGGACATATATTCAGTTAGGATATTTAATCAATTTATTCCGATTAAAAGGAGGGATATTTCTTTTAGCAATATAATATTTTTCCCTGCACTGTAATTAGCATATGTGCCAGATCTTTCAAGCTGGCGAGTAATTACTTACCTCAACATTTAGATAGATAGAACAATGTTGTGATAATAAATGGTAAGAGCTAAAATAATCAATAATCCACTTATAATGTAAAGACGTCATTCTATAAGATTAAGCCACGAGAAAATAATACTTCGTAATGTGCCACTCAACTCTTAAAAAGGGAATCCTGACAAACCTAATGCGCCCAGGAGAGATGATTAAATTTCACACACTTTTTCAATACAGATCGCACTGATGCGTAGTTTTTTAATATGGCAGATCAGGTTTCAATAATGAGTCATTACTCATAAGTCATGAAGTAGAAGCAGGTAGCAGGCTGTAATTAAACCATTTAGTATTTAGTAAGCAGATGCATCTTGGTCACGAATCGGCTGTATATTTGTTGGTACTGAAATGTACGCCCATAGATCCAATGTGTCGTACCTCTATTGCCAAGTAAGTGAGCTTTCTGATTCCAGCATAGGACAATTGTCATATTCTTGTAAATATTGTGAGTTCAATTAGCAAATCAGACTTCGACTGAGATCAGTAGAGAGATCAGCTGATCCAAGACTGAATTATTGAAGTCAACGTTCCATTGTTTGCTGATGCGGAAGAACGGCTTCCCAGGACCAAAGTTGATTGCCACACATCCCTTCAGAGCCCTTGAAAGCAACGATTTCCGCGAGTAAACGTTCTTCAGTGAAGAAAGAATCCCTTCCGACTTATCATAAAGATTACTGAAAAGAAGGCATTCGTAGAAAATGACACCAGACGCCATCGCAGCTACTCCTGGAGCGATGAGAAATGCCGGCATCGGAATTCTGTGCCGTAGTCGAAGGCTTGTGAACGTCGAGATGACAATTATGAGGAAACATGAGAAGAAATGAATATTTACGACGGGATGCTCCAATCTGCCCCACTTTGCCAGTACCTCGGAGTACCTGTGGACTTTGATGGAACTCCTGTCGCTCAAATATCCCCACGAGGGAGTCTTCCTCACGCAGAAGGAGAAGTTGTGAACGACCTTTGATCCCCAAGAAGAAGGAATGAGGGAGTGGAGCCAATAGGTCGATGAATGGAGGTGAAGAAGCCCAGTGATCAACACGAAGTTTGCAGAACTCACGCCAATCCAGAAGTTACACATCAGTCCAATGAGGATTGGCGTGTGAGAGAGTTGAAGTTGAATTTGGAGACCGGTGAATTCGACGAGGAGTCTGTGGGTGGGATCGCTGCCTTCCAGGAACATCAGAGTGAGCAGAAACGGAGCTCCAATCGATCCAACGGTTATGAGAAACAGGAGAATTTCTGTCATGAAAACGTGTTGTTCCAGATCTTCACAAGCTTCAACCTTCTTCGGATCTTTTACGTACGTTTCTGTAAATGTGAATAAAAGAATAAAGCTGTGATTGGTAGCCATTAAATTTAAGCAAGGAAATATTTTACGTCGTAGGTTGCAGAGAAATGAATCAGAAGTCAGAATTTGATTAAACCAGTCTACAAATCCTCGACGGTCAAGAAGAACGACAGCTGCTGCAACGTGGACAGTCACCAGAATGGCAACGAAGCAGATGTCGATGAGAGTCAGTTTGACGTCAATTTTAGTGTCGTAGTAAATGTGGACGTAGACTCTGCACACGATTAGGATGACGAGGACTCTAATGTAGGCGAGGTAGGTGGCGTACGCCACTGTCTGGAGATAAGAAGATGCCTCAAGTCGTCGCTTCTTTGAGTTCCACATGAGTGGAGTGCAGAAGATAAGACGAGAATTTATCATCTGGAGGATTGAGAATAACTTGAGCATTCTCGGAGTGATCATTAAACTAACTCTCCAACTGTCCTTTCTCTTCTTATAATTCTGTTGAGTTCAATAATTTTCTCAGAATAAAAATTAATCTATATTCCAAGCACAATGGATGAAAACTTTTTAATCAGCAGTCGAATGTGTATTTGTTTTTGTAAGGAAATGATGCAACTCAAATTCTTGTGTAGGGAAAAAATTTGATTAATTTCCAACCCATTCTATGTTAATCTATAATCTCGAATATCTTTTGCTCGCCACGTGAACAGGAAAACGGTTAAAACTCCAAAAAACCTTTCTATTACTATTTGAAATGTAGGAATTTAGAGAAAATACAATTTTAAAAACATCTAGAAGGCCACAAACCAAAACGATACTGTTTGCTGAGCACTGTGAGTTCTTATAACTCAGTCATGCATAAAAAATTCAGATGAGATTAGAAATAAATTAAATTGGCTAAATATCATGGGTTAACTTCTCTACTCTACTGAGTGGTTACGATTCACAATTGGAATATATTTATGGCATCACCGAAATTCATGAGTTTTGTCACCAATTTTCATAAAAAATGTCACTCATGAATTTCGTCACCAGGAACACTAGCATGCATCACCCAAAAAA
>JAQGAD010002941.1:0-11694 GCA_034696625.1 Isotomurus palustris
AATTTACACTTTCCTACATGTATTATTTCGACACTCAAATAATTCAACTTGTGAAAGTTTGAAATATGCTACTCAATTAAAAAAGAAATTAACTTGCTGGTAACTCTGCGTAGTTGCTGAAAACCAGCTCACAAAATTATGAACATACGAATATTAATTAATTAAACACACGTTAAAATAAAATAAGTTTGTACTTGAAAAAGTTTCAGTAATGAGCGTTTGAAAGTTTCATGCAGACGTCCCACAAACTTTGTCCAGCATTGTGAAACAATATGAAAGTATTATACAATCCTTACATAAACTGCAGAAACAAGTGTATTTCATGATGATGGCGATACTGCAATCGAGATCTTCAAATCAAATAATATTTTATTGAGACTTGTCCTTGTGTGTGTGTGCGCAACAGTTGAATTGGAAAACAAAAGTACAAAAGCCTTTCACCATTCACTCTTGGTGGCCTGGCCTTCTGACGTCGAACAAATGGAGGATGGACCACTAAAAATAAACCTCTTCGACCCAATCTTTCTCTCTTTCTCTCTCACTCACTCTGCAGAGAATACCAAGCTTATGAGCTTATTTGTTGACCTCAAATATTAATACACGAAAGATGTGTTAGAAGAATATGATTATCATTACTTCCGTGACTAATGCCAAGCATTTGCAAAAAGGTACTTTCTCTCTCTCTCTCTTGTAACATGGCTTGATGGCTGAGTTGAAGTCAGTGAAGGATAAAATTGCTCGTTTCATGGAATCTCTAATGAAAGGAAATGGACAGAAGAACTGAGAAAACGGAAGAAAGAGAAAGAGACTTCGATCTGACTGACACTCTCGACTACCACCTTATTATTACAATCACGTTGCTGTCATATTCATGAGGGAAAGAACCTTTTAGACATTTTGCTGTGGTAAAAGGAGGATTTCCAACGTCCCCGAAGATATGCTCGTGCCACATATTACACTTAATTTGCACGCGAACTACTTACTCCATCATCAAATATTAAGTTCCATCTCCCACACAAAAAGGAAGTGAAGCTCTTTCTCACCTCCGCCGTCCATTTGTGTGTGGGTACATAATTTAGGCTTTTGCATCTATTCACTTTTGGCAACGGCAGCACACTGAACTTTCATTTCTTAATGGATCCCTAAAAACGTAATCCCTTTCTATGCATTTTACACCAGATCCCCAGAATAATAAGTCACGTTTTACATTTTAAACACAATTTATAGCTCTGCTTAAGCATCTTACAATATGATTTTTAGGTTGCACGCATTTTAAAAAGTTCTTGGCATCGAAATCGAATCGACTTCAGTTTCAATCAGCCAATTTAATTAAACAGAGCATGTCTAGTGTTGTCCAAATCATTTTCTGTGACTGCCAGTTTAAAAAAACTTGTCTGTGTGAAGTGTTAGTGTGTCAAAAAGAGTATGCTATGCAGTTGATCTTTCATGCGAGCTTCGTATGTCTCACACACAATATTTCTTACTTAGCCGACAGAAGTAAAGAAGCCTATGAGAGTTCAGAGTTGAGATGTGAATGGAGAAATTAGAAAGAAAACATAGTAAGACGAACGAAGTGTGTAGAAATCTGCTATCTCGATTATTTATGTGCGGTGGCACGAACTGGCACTCAACGGCAGTAATCTAGTTGGCCCAATTCCATGAAGAGGATTCTCATATTACAATGACATTGATTAACACATCCGGTCTAATGCAATTTGCTCTGAGGCTGAGGAAACATTTTTCAGGACGTATAATAATACGTGAGAATCCTATAAATCCTTATCAGACCTTTATTCTCCCTCACTGTATCGGATAAACGGGAGTTAAGACACAAGATTAAACCCGTTTCATACAGTCGTTTTATTTGTTTAAGAAATTGTCAACTGAAGAAAGGAAACGCACTGCTCTCTTTACTTCAATAAACCTTTCAGAGATCAAGACTGTCCCCATTTATATTCTCAGCAGTTTCATATCTCAATCCCCGTACATACGTACGTACTCCCTATCTAAATAAACACACTGTGGCATCCGAGAGAGACTTTCTCTAACGAGTTTTAATGTATATTTGAATTATGTTTGTGCAGAGAGAAATCTGGAAGAAGGAAGGAATATGGGCGAATTCCCCAAGTGTAACAAGAAATAAGGATGGCTTAACTAATGAAAACACACAGAGAGAAAGTTAAGAGGAAAGGAACGGTGAAGAATGAAGTCATCCGAAGGAAATGTTTTGATGAGGAACTCGGTGAAATAATAATTATGCAGGGGAGTAAAATAATGATATTAATTTGATAGTCAAATTCTCGTCTCACCCTAATGAACTTGGCAGTTTTCTCATCCTGAATGCTGTCTTGTCTTCTGTGCAAGCGTGTGGCATGTCTTCCAGCAGCTGAGGATCGAGACATAAGTCTACGGTTCATTAGTAACTCAACACTTGTTGAAAAATCTTTCTCTCACTGCGAAGAGAGTAAAATTGACTAACGAAGAATAGCAAATCCTCTTCCTTTTCTTTTGATGCATTCGGTTGGATCTATCACCAGCTTTCTCCGGCTCTACTTTATCTCTTTTTATTCATCCTTCATGAACATCTTATTCCGTATTATTCTCCAGATTGAAATAAGACTTTGCTCCAGTTGTCACCAGTCCTCCGTACATAGATAATAACTTGATTAAGTAGGACGAGAGAGAGAGCTGAGGAGAGATGCTTAATACTGGCGTTTTCCTATTGTGTTCTTCCCCTCTGAATAGCATGTAATGCATTTCTAAGTAGAAACCAAATCCTCTGAGGTAAACCAACGTGAATTGCTTGCTCCTGTTCAGTCAAACATTACATCCTTCTATTTCTTACACACTCTTCTGACGTGTCAGAACCTCCTCCTCTGTCCTGACTACATTATTCGATTTTATTCGATAAATCACCGAGTCATGAGAGAAGCACCGGAACATGGAGACACATGAATTGAGAAGCACCGGGACTCGTATATACATATGTAACGAGAAAATGATGATGGAAGAGCAATAGGGAACACTATCAGATTTGAATTATCTCTCGCCGTTCGTAAAAGATTTGATGAATGCAAAAAGAAGTGCGGAGTCCAACTACATTTTATTCCACTGGAGATCTCCACACACTTTCTTCATTCTTTCTCCTTGAAAGCTAGATTGTCGGTAAGTTTGTTCCATTTTCTATTGGTGGAATTCGAAGAGTCACGAAACGGAAGAAATCAATCAGACAACTTTGGACTTAGGAGTAGTGGATATGTTACGAGCACTTATTGTAATACCTTTCGCATTCTTCCCTTTCAAGTATAGGCCATCGTAGCAACGTGCATCTCCATTTAGTTTATTCGAATTTCTGGCAAATGTACATTTCATATATATTATATATCAAATATCAAAAGATGTAAGTACGCATTTGCACTCGTTTGAAGATTCAAAAAGAGAAGATGAGAGGGATATAATAATAATGCATTCCTATTGGCCCAATCGCCGTTGATGCGAATGCGAATCAATCGTGCAATTTAGAAACTCGTCCTCCTCCTTCTGTACATCCGTTTCAATGCACATTCGCTTTCGATTTCTTAGCTTTGTGCTTCAGCTCCTCAGTTGTCAGAAGTAGTCAGTGAAATCATCAAAAATGAAAAATCCTCCTTTTACTTTTCCCCCTCACTCTCACTGTATGACGGAGAAAGTTTTCAGCTTTCTTTTCTCCATATTTTATATAGTTACTTTTAATGTTTTAATTATGGAAGATCATTATTAGCGTAAAACGTGAGAGTTAATAGTTAAACTTTCCTTATGGAGTTAAGAAAACAGATTGTAGGTGTGGTGGAGCTCGTAGTAGGAAACTGGGTTGGTCATTAGAACATGTAAAACTCGTAAGTAGAGAAATATACTTTCTCCTACCAAAAGTTCATGATTAAGTTAGGGACGACGATGGAAGTAAGAGAGGAAATGTAAGAGTTTCTCCTTCACCCGTCGTTGTTACTTGTTGTCTTGTGATGGGCTATCTTATTTTGTGACCGAGTGTCTCACAAACTTTGTCCTTTACTTCCTCTTCTCATCATTCTTAAACTGACATGACACGACGTTGCATCACCTGCGGTTGCTTTCTCCGTTCTGGCTCGCTGGGCTTTGCAATCCGTCTCGTCAATTCACGTCCAACACACACACACACGAAGAGTTGAGAGAGAGAGAGAGTGGTTAAATGTCAGATTCTATTGTGTGAGTCTCTCATCCATATTATCCACAGAGAGGAACTTAAGCCATCGAAAAACAAGTCAAAAATCGTGTACACATTCTTCCATGTCTTTCTCTCTTTAGTCGTTCGTGTCCTCCTCTTCTGTTACAAACCTCTCGGATCGGAATCTCCAACACATTAGTATAAATTAAGTGCCAACAGCTGGCTCCAACTTCCACAAGTTCTACAAACTCGTTATGATAAATGTTTTCCGGAATATACTAAATGAAGTAGGGCATTCACTTATGTATCCATTAAGTCTGGGCAAGTTCAGTATTGGCGAAAGGATTTGCATTTACTTTTTCAAATCTTGTTTCAAGGTGTATGCTTCCTTGATCTCTACATAAACACACACAGTGTATAAATGTACTTCTATGTATTCTTCACGCTTCCCTTCGCTTCACTTTTTCCCTTCCACGGTAAAGTGCGATAGAGAAAACCGAAATTCTATTAGACTGCCCATTTGTTGAATATTTCATGTGGTTCACACAAATATGAGGTTTTGTTTGAGTCTTTGTAAATACACACATTTATGTGTGTGTGTGTGTGCATTATTTTGTTCCGAAAGAGTTCTTAGGTATTTTTCCCCTGCGATGAAACTATGTTTGGGGGTTTACTGTAGAGTGTAGAGGGGCTTTACTTCCAGCAGCCCGTTAAAGTAAATAGTACAAAATATTATGAGTCTTTGATACGAGTCTCTCGATTGGATTGCGCTGGCGTTGATTCAACTTAAAAACTTACATTGTACAATATTGTACATATAGTGTTCTTTCTTTCCCATCTCTAGATGTGATGTAAGATGACACATTAACTGCGCAGTCTATTTTTTTTATTCGTGATTTAATCTTCCCAATGATAATGTTGAATTGCTGAGTGTCGAAAAGTTTTCACTGATTTCACAAAAATACTTTTACTTTGATGTAATTTGGTAAACTTTGGAAAGGTGCAAAATAACAAGTTGCACGTCTGAATCTCCAGATGTATCCTATGACCTGTATAACGAGCCCTGAACAATTTCTCTTGAGCAGTTAAATCCCTGTGGAGGTAGGATAAATAAACATCCTCAATTTTACTGAACTAACCGCGCAGTAAATACTTCCTCCAATAAATCTTTAGATTTGTAAACAAAACGAAATGTATTTCAAATATGCACCTACTTAAAAGTGGGTGTTTACTGGGAGTCTGCAGTCAACTGCATCAGGTTGAGACTGGGTATTTAAATTTAAACTAGCTGGTAGTTTTGTTCATCAACGAGGCGTATCTGTATCGAATAATTAATCTGGTGGAAGTGGATAGGCCTAAGAAGGTTGGACGGAAAGAAGAAATGAATATCAGGAGAATTTCTCATCTTGTTTGATCTCCAGGAGAAAGAACATCTCTCAAAGGAAGGGAAGAAGAGAGTACTGCGAAGGGGATTTGACTTCTTTAAGATTCCTCGTTTTGAAAAGAAAGCTACTCGAGAAGGAAATAAATCCGGAAAAGATGACTTTCACAGTTCATGACATTTTCAGATTTTCTGGGCATTAGCCACTGATTTCAAATGAAGAATGAAGTGTACCCCGTATACTCTATATGTATATTATATAAGATATACACACACTGTGTTATCTGTGTATTGCTTCTTCACTGTTTCACATCATCTCTCTACTTTCTCTCCTGTCCTTCCAACATTTTTATCATAATATAACAGCCAGCAACGAGCAGCAGACTTGAATTATTTACTTCAAAAGAGGATTGCTTTTTTCTGTTGAGGATATATGATCCTCGTGTAAAGGAGATTTTGCACGTAAGCCTGGGCTCAATGAGTCTGAATATTTACACGTAGGCTTACTTTTATCGCAACGCTATCTGTCCATCCTCAATGTGCCTGACTATGACCATTTATTACAGCAGCTTTCTATTACATCCCTCATTATTTACGGCCTCAATGCTACTCACTGCTCTTAACACGAAAAACATTATGAGGGCAACCATTAACCATATTTCTCATCCTGACTTTACTAACGATAGTTGCAAGGTTGCAACTGCCTAAAACTGATAAATTTACCTCCACCAGGAACGAAAGGCATTGCCATATTAAAAATGCTTTTGTGGGATTCGCGATTCCACCTAATTTCTAAAATTCTTGGGAAACTTGTAGACAACCAATGACACTGAAAGATTTATGCTTTCAATTAACATTGGGAAGATAAAATCACTTGATAAATAACTTCCACGAAATAACTCAATTTGATTCCATTAAAATTGTATGAGGAAGAAATTGAGAGCCAAAAAAGCGATCCTCAGGGCACATTCACTATCCCAAGGTGAGTAGTTCAAGAAAATGATTCGATCGAGGTAATTTCACTTGCACTTTTTCCCACATGCAACGCTTTTTCAGCAAATAGTTTCTTTTACTTTTCTTTTTTTTTGTTTTATTGGACACTCGGTCACTACAAGTGAGAATGTGGGAAAATAACACACCTTCTCACTGTTTTGGAATATAAGTTGCTTCTTGCTTCGCACTGTGTAACTGAAGTTGTGTGAATGTTTTAACCTGTCAAAATGTTTTCTCAAGATTTGACTGTTAGTGACAGTGGGATGAGACGGATGAAAACTTTTGAGTGTATGATGACAATGGGAATAGAGTGAGTGAACTATTTGGCGGTGGGAGTGAAAGTAGGGTTAGAATTGGCTATCCATTACATGTGGATGAGAACCATGTGGGGTAGAAATGATGGGAGAGAGAAACCAAGTAAACCAGGTAGAAAGCAAGTGTGTGGTGTGTGTGTTGTCAACAGAAAGCAGGAGAAGTGGAAAACCGGGTGTTTTTGCAACCTCCGGTTTTACTTTACTGCCTTCTGTAAGGCTACACAACACATTGGGCATGAAGGAGACCAAAGCATAACGCAACTCGAGGGCAGAGTTGACTCGGAACTCGTATCTCCTATCTTTACCATTGCATTTCGAGAATTCGGACTTTCAGAGCAAAACTTTGGTAGCCGGATTGCTAGAAATACCAAGTCGCCCGTCGCATCTCGATCAGTGTACTTTGGGAGTCTAATGAATGAAGTGAAGAGAAGTCTTTTACGTTCACCAGGCCTTTCCTGCCGCTGTTGCCCTTCCGTTGCCCTATCATTCAGACTTAATGTGTGTTGTCGCTTTTTCCTCCTTTCCTGCCTTATACTTTGGGACTCAATATTTATGGTCTCTTAAATCCAATGCGAACTAAAGCAACCACAGAGAGAGAGAGAGAGAGACTGCGAAGTACGAAGACATTTTGATCTCGTTTCTTGTGGATGAATCTCTCTCACGTTGTGGTTGTCGACACGGTGTTCTGAGTCTGGCAGCAATTACATGCAATGTAGGTGGAGAAAGCGAATCAACCGTCAGATCAACATCTGCAAATATCCGTTCTGCTTAAGTCTTATATACTTAATCGCGTCTCTCTTGGCTCAGAATCCAAGCGAGAAATTTTACTAAAACTTCTATTACTACACAGATTATTCTGCGGTTTGTTTTCTAACGTTGAACGCGTAGTAATCTATGTACCTCACGGCATTCACTTTACATTGATAGCAAACAATCATTTTGTTTATCAGTCCTCTCTCCTTCCTCTAATCTTTCTTTCATAACTCAAAACCACTTCTGGCCAGTTTGTATAAGCTCTTGTTTGCGACAACTCACCTCAAAGAATCTTAATCACTAAGATTGCTGTCAGCCTAGGGATTAATTGTATACTCCTAAATTTCTAGACTCTGCTCTATTTAACAAACAGAAGACTCCTGGTGCGAGATAAATGAGGAAGCCTCTTTTGACTTCTAAACACACACAGACTAGGCTATTTTTTCAGCCAGCCTCAGACTCGTTTAGATCTTAATCTGGCAAATTTACGAAAGCAGACAAGGAAATAATAAAACCCGCAACAAGACGTTTATAATGGAAAGTGTACACTTTGAAGCTCACCTCACAGGCGGGACTGAGAAAGTAGACGAAAGTAATCACTTCCTATTAAACCTGTCGTCAAGCTGGTAATGGTAACAATGACCTATCGCAGGCTAATCTTCCACCGTTGATTCATTATGATGTCTTCATGATTGCGGAAAATGGGAGTTTCGAGGGAACAGAAAAGGAAGAGAAAGTGAATCATAAGAGTTTTACGTGTGCAGGGGATCTAGTCTCCAATTACCGCATCTAATTTTTATAGTTGGATGTATGTCGTTGGGCTCCCATTATTATTGTTGGGTGGAAAGTGTGGAAACCTACACAAGAAGTACTTGGAAAACCTTCTTTAACGAGCAATAATCATTATGACGCTTGAAGCAAATGGAATCATCAAATCTCTTCCTTGGAAATGGTATGGTGTGGCCTTGCGAAAAAGTAGAAAAGCTTGGGTTTTACATGAGTTCTAAATTCGCTTGACGCACCTTCAAATGGTAAGACAGGCTATGAAAAATGAGACATCAAGAGTTTATCTCCTTCTCCTCCTTCTTCCTCGCTACAATTCACCTTTGTTTAAAGCAGAAAGACGACCATTAGCCCCTTTAAACGCGATCATTCGCACACAACTGCGCGAGGAAGGGAGAGTAGAAAGCTATAAAACGATATATTACACGGGAATGAAAGGCCTAGCAAGGAGGAGGTGAGACGGAATAATATTATTGCTTTTTACTTTCTGTTCGTCTCAACATAACGATGGCCATGGTGGTAAGCTTACTACTACAGACACCGACAACCGACGAAACAACTTTTCCACACGTACATTTTGAAATGAAAAATTTCTCCACCGTCTGAGTTGCAAAACAAAGGAGAAAAATGAACCCACGGGTTGTGAGAACTGAGAAAAACTGCTTCATCACGAGTCTTCACAACTGTGGACTTCTTTATGAAGTACTTCGTGAAGCAGGGATAGTTAATGTTGAATGTAAAGCATAGACAGCCAACAGTCATCAGTAGTGGAGTACGGAGTACAGAGAACTAGTCTACAGTTCTACAGTTCTACACTCTAAACTATTGTCTAAAAGATCTCTAGGAATATCTAGAAGTTAAGGGAAAGTAGTTTGGATGAAAAGTGTTAACATTAAGGAATGGAGAGTTAGCCTTAAGGAGTCCGAGTCATTCGTTCATGTCGGCAACTCCACTTTACTCTTTCACACTTTCTCTCTCCTGTCAATCAGACTTTCATAAGTATACTCCCTCGAGTCTAATTTACTCACTTTCTTTTATACTGCCTGCTTGACCTCCTACCTACCTTTTGTATGAGCCCAGTGGGCCACCACAACTCTGACGACTGACTGAGGAGTGTAAAGAAGAAAGTACACACTGCGATGACAGCGAATCACTATTGACAATTGACAGTAATAACTCTCTAGATAATTGACACCAATAGACGAAATTTGAATAGACTTTCTCCGTTCTAGATTCTAGAAGCCCCGTAGTGTCCGGAGTGAAAGCCATTTACTGATTGTGAGATTATACAGTTGGGGATACACACAGTTTTGTCTCTTTGCTGTTTACTCTTTTCTTTTCTTTCGTATTGATGAGTTGCTCTTATTTCTCTAATGAATGTGTCTCCGTCTTGTCAAAAAGAATTACAAAGAAACACAGATGCTTATCTTGGCCTTGGCTACCTTGCCTGGCGTCAGGAAAGCTACAGAGCAGTAGTCAAAGTTCTAATTAGTTTGATTCTGACTAAAGTTCACCAGCAGCAATGATGCGGAATGATGTTTCATTTTGTAACTTACAAAATAGGATTGATGCAACTGTCTCAGCTGTGTTTGAAATGGAAAGATAAAGAGATTCGATCGGATATTGTGTGTAATGGAGCCAATGCAAAATGTCGTAGAGTTGTAGGAGACAGTGTTTGCTAATAATAATGAAAGGACACACTTTACACTGCACATTGCAGTTTGTGTTGGTGTTATTGTATGTAAACTTGTACTTTTCAACATTGCCTTTTCACTCACCATGCGAGGAGAAAGAAGACAGTTTGGGGAGTTGTGTAATGAAAATGGAAACAAACACAATTTGGTGGAGCAGTTTGGTTGGGATTAGTTTTATGTTGTTTCTCTCATTGCACTTTACCAGGGGAAGGAAGCTGAACGGCAATTTTTGTGTGAGATTGTATTCACACACACACACACACACACACACAGGACTTAATCGCAGTGTACGTTGGTCATACACATGGAACACACACACACACACTTTATTTGTACACGACTTGTCTGTATATTGAGACTTGCTTTGTGAAATAAAATGTCATTTTATATCCCATTTCACTTAATACTTTTTCCAACGGCAGGATCAACTTTCTCTCTTTACTTTTCTTCCTAAACAACGAACCAATTGGACATTACATGACCTTATATAATAGTAAGTTGGGGAGAGACGTGTAAGCCTATCCACTCACGGAAACAACAGAGTTCGTGATAGCATGGCTGACAGTTTCACTACTCAACTTGAGAATTGGATATGATAGAGAAGGAAATAAAGGACCACTTTTCTCCTAATGATAATAATGGATAGATAAGTCTCGAACAAATCAATTTAAGGGTTGAGAATTGAGAATGTTGAGATTGCCACGAAATCTTTCAGCACGTTTTGTTAATTCCAACGTGTTCCGTGTGTATTTCATGACCGATTCACGTGTTCTTGTTAATCCAGACGAGGAGAAAGCTGGAGGCTTATGACGAGGTGAGAGAACCGGGTCGAGACTAAGCTACAGTGAAGTCCCTTGGTTTGATTGTTGAGTGTAAATAACCCTTCTAAATTACCTTGAACTCTTAGATTTCTTCGACAAAATCAATTGTAACAGAATACGACACCTTTCAATTTTTACCAATCTTGATTGTGATCTCATTGTTCCGTAGTAATGGTTAATGGAGGATTGAGTTTTGAGTAGTTCCAACCTTTTGTGAAGAACTGGAAAATGGAATTTTTCACTTATCTTTCACTTTCTTTAAGTGTGTGCCAATCGAGTTAATGATTGGATTGGCTTTAAGCCTGATGGAGAAATTAATCCATAAAATGTGAGCCAGTCTTTGTGACTGTTATCGTTTTATAGATTAGTGCAAACCTCGGAGACGTCTTGAATGATTAATTTCTGTAGGTTTCAAGGCAAGAAGACCTTTGGTGGTCCCTTCTTTCTCCATGGAACACTGTATACACTGGAGTTAGTGAAAGTAAAAGAGAAAGTTTAGAAGGGTTGGTTGCAAGCTTGCAATTGTCCTTTCCATTCTCGCAGTAACAGACAGTGGTGTTCGTAAATTCTACAGGCGCAAGCTCCTCAAAGCTTATTACATTTATTAACTTAAGTAGAGTTGATTTTCTTTAAAGTGCTTCAGAAAAATGTCAAAGCTAGTAATAAGTGCCACGAGACTGTTTAATGTTTACAGATTACAACGTAGGTAACATTTTGTAATTAATATTTCTTCAGATTGGAAGTTTTTCAAACCAAAAATAAAATAAATGCAAAC
>JAQGAD010002942.1:0-11691 GCA_034696625.1 Isotomurus palustris
TATCCTCGGCTTCTTCGCCTTGTGCATCCCCTCGACGTCTCCACATAGCTCATCATAGGTTTTGTGTATTTATCTTCACATTCAGCTCAATTCTTATTGGCTTTTGCACTCTCTTTCAGGGTCTTGATGCATTAGGTTAGAGCTACGGCAACTGCCCTAGAGATAACCGATTGCAAACTAAGTAACAACAGATTCCTGAATCCACTAAATAACGTACAAATTCATAGATAATTTATTTTATTAAGCTACTGTAAAAAACAAGTTTGTTTTTCACAGAATAAGAAGTTTGTTCCGATCCCATTTGGTCTCTCAAAAACGTTAGTGATGATAACAGGTGAGTTGCAGTACGATGAAATATTTTACATTCGAAACAACGATGGAAAACTCGTGTTCCCCGTTTCCGCCCAACTCTGTTTTGCAGCTTTCGTCATTTTTGTAACCATCATCCTATTCAACCTCCTGATCGGTTTCGCCGTCTTTGATATTCAGGTAAACCTAAAGCATATCCTATACTAAATGTGTTAATAACGCATTGTCCCAGAATAATATTTCATGAACGAAAAATGGATGGTACAGGGTCTCCAAAAAACCGCCACGGTATTCAGACTCTCCAAGCAATTACAACAAATTCACGTGATGAAATCTTTCTTGTATTCTTCCAGATTTCCTTTAAAATTTGTACGGATATTTATGGTCACTAAGTACTACGGTATAGTGTAGTCAGCTATATCCCACAAGTAGGCTTAGTAGCCTTTGATTCCATGCATTTAGACTGATTTATTGAAGTCTCCTTTATTTTTAAGTCCTCGTCTGGACACGCCTGCACAGCGGTAACTTACTTGAATGGAAACAATAATCCCAAAAGAGATACTGTTTTTTAAGACTCCGCTCTAATTTATGGCACGTATTGTGTTCTTTTAAAAAAGAGTTCGTATGTGTTAACGAAATAATTTACTTCAGTACTGAAACTCCTCCCAAGATTGCTGGCACATATTCTGCACGTGGATCCATATCAGTCCAGAGAGCTTCTGACGGAAACATTTGTGCTGACTCTGCCGTGTAAGTTTTGGCTCATCTTAATCAAGTTCTGCGGACTTCAGCACAAACAAATATCCTATTAACTCACTTCTTTCAGTCATTCTCCTGATTCGTCACCAGGGACATTTTTTACAGTCGTCACACTAACGAAGTAGCAGATTCCAAAAGACCTGCTGTCTAGAGTTAGAGACCTCGCAATTCATAATCTTGAAGGCTCAAGGAATCAGGTTGCGACATTAAACTTGCAGAGAAATTATAGCTAATTAAAGTGGGATTTCGCTTGAAAATGTATTGATCTGCAGACCACCTATAACTGCTCTGACCTTCAGGTCAAATTCAAAAACTTTTGAAAATTGTGAGGGATCTGATGCTTCATTTAATACTGACAACTGAATCGAACGCCAACTACGACAGTTTTCAGTTTTTCTGTAACTTTGAGGGTCCTGGTTTAAAGTTGTAAATACACAACTGACCTTTACATTACATTAAAGGGGAAAACCTATGGGGGAAAATTGTAATGAAAAGCATATTCAAAATAGACGTTTCTTTTCACTTCTTGCTTAGACCCGGATTACGATGGATTATTCGTTATGACCTTTACTACAGCAGCGAAAAGAGACAGAGGGGCGACTTGAGTTTTTTAATTAAGCCAACCTTAAAGTCACAAGTGGTTGATGAAGTGGAGTAGAGTAAATTCTATGAATTTGTCCATCTGCCAAATGATAAATAATTGACTCAGCATAGTATTCAACTGTTGATCTCAAGTTAACTTTATGGGGGTAAGTTTCATCTGACGGATGCATTAATTAAAACGATGGCGTACCTAAGTGATTTGTATAAAGTGCAGTAGTTTGGACGTTACAAAAATTTCGATAATCAGGTGTGCAAGATATTGTATGACAATGCAAACAGAAATGTCGACAGTCGATAATACAGTTTGTGTACATATGATTTGCATCAAGTAGGACAACCCATGCGAAAACATGTAAATCCGTTGCTCTATTGGTCCCAATGATATATTAATATTTGGTTTTATATTTCAGGTTATTCATACAGTTTATTCCAACACGTACTAAAATAAAAAATCCGAAATAAGTTTGAAATCCAAAGTATGCCATTTCCTTTCTGATAAAAGTGACAAGTTCTTTTTCGCTTGCCAAAAAGAGAATAAACTAACAATGGAACCTTGTTTGAGGCTTACGCTACTTTTTTAAATTATTTTTTTTTCATATGCATTAGGACCCAATTTAAAAAAGTTGTTTGTAACTTTTTCCCCCATATTGAGTTTTGGGAATTTTATAGCTGATTTTCCAAAATTTTTATACGAAATGGGGTTTTTTGTAACATCTGTCAAAATTTCATTGCGCAATATTTTCGCAAAATGTTTTCACAAAATATGCCAAAATCACTTTTTATACATTACAAATTAAAAATTTTGCGTAAAATTTTATTCCTTACCAGTGCAATATCGGCCTGCATATGGGTAACATTTGAGGCATTTTCTTCTAATAATGGACATAAAAATTTTTGTGCCAAAAAGCTGTGACAATTTTGAAAAATTTTCAAAAAAGATTTTGGGAACAACTCAAACAGTGAAATTTTGAGAGCTGTTACAAAAAACTCATTTCGCATAAAATTTTGGAAAATCAGCTATAAAATTTCTAAAACTCAATATGGATGAAAAAGCTTCAAACAACTTTTTTAAGTTGGGTCCTAATGCATATGAAAAAAATATTTTAGAAAAAAGTAGCGTAAGCCTCAAACAAGGTTCCATTGTAAGTATACACTAAACTAAAGAGATTTTTCTACATCTATCAATATTTGTATTGCATATATTGGGTTCACAACGGATGTACTTTGACCACTATGTGATTGATAACAGGTTGACAAGCAATCTACTTTCCTATGATATCAGTTTAATGCAGACATAAAATTGAGTCTAGATAAACGTGAAAGTACACAAGGCAGCTCACGCCGTGATCCCAATAAGACCTGGAAACGAGAAAAATTGGTCAGATAAGAAGTTGTATTTGTCATCGAACACTTCTCATTTCCCGATTGTATAAAAACATTTGGAATTATTCAGAATCCAGGTCATTCACTTTCACAGTCGTTATCTTATTGAGCAACACTTTAGTGAGTGGGGAGAACTACCCTCGACTCAGATCAATTCTACAAGTGAAACCTGTAGGACAACATTATAAATTACTTGAGCTCATGTAAAAAGCCTGCCAAAGATACGGTGAGTTCAATATTCGTTGATCTCCTCCTCTTACTTGCTAAATACCGTGCTACGAAGCCGAGAGGTATTTTCTCCGTTTAAACTTCAGTTTCGTGAAGTTCTTATAAATCTCCCAATATTTTAATCAAAATTAAAAAGCCAACAAAGATAAAAAATTAAGAACTATTTCATTTTTACCGTAGGTATGTGAGGTCAAGTGAGACCTTGGGATGAGATGCTAACCCTCAGGACGTCTAAAAGAACTTCAAGGCGTCCAACTTGCAGGAAAAATATCTTTTCACTGGCAACTAAGCCTTCGTTTGGAATTATCCGTCAAAATAGACACAGTCCCTAATATGTCTCTGCTCTGTGACCATGCTAATTATACTTGTGCGTATACGTGAGTAAAACTGTGATAGTGATAAGTTAGTGCAGGTAGTGCCAAGTTTAGTAAGGTTACGTTGGTTCGATATTCACACCACGGAAACATACGTGCCTAGGAGATAAGGACATAATTCAGTAGACTATTTTAAGTTTACCAGTGCAAATAAGTAAATTTAAACAATTGCAACTACTTGATATCGACAAACTTGATTTGGAATTTACAATATAGAAAGAGAGCTTCCATAAAGTGAAACTGTACGTTTTCTTCATCCACCTTCACGAAAAAATCAATACAAAGGCTGTGTATTGGTTTAAACAGTTCCTTGAAATGGAGGGGTTGATTGTTTCATCGGCTACCGTCGTATCCGCAATTGAAGGAAAAATGAGTATTGATAAATTCTGTGAGCTCGCAGCGCACCTAGATGTTCATCCAGAGTACAATCATATGACAAAGAATAACTCGAACAAGCCACCGTTTGATGTACTGTTATGTATAATGCAATCTTGGGAGCGAAAATCAGGGAGAAAGGCCAGCATGGCAAAATTAATATCCGTCCTAAAACAGCTGTGTTGCGTCAGTGCAGCAGGTAAGATTAAATTCAGCACTATTCATTCATCAATCACCAAACAGAGAAGTATTTGGAAAGGAATGACATGTATACATTCAAATTTGGACAGATAGTTAGTTAGACCCTAATCTTAAATTAAAAAATGAAGTTTTTACGGTTTGCGACATTAATAACAAACACAACACACAGACTACAAGTCATGAAATGGTAGGTTCAAGCCTTGATAACTATTGCCCTAGGCTAAATCATCCGGAGTTTGTTTTATCAATTAGTTTTCCTGTATCCCATTCCTGAGGTGTAATTTACCTTTTAAAGGGTACCTCTGGACAGAATAAATAAATAAATAAATATCAATCAATGTCTTAAATTCTTGTGCAAAGGATTCAAAGGTTCTTCTGTTTGATTACTTATTAATAAATTCATTAATTCTACATTATTTAACAATATTACATAGGAGTGGGGCTCTAGGTAATTGGGCAAAACACAACATACATTTTGTAGGCAACTAGCTAACTTATTATTTTCCGAAGAGAAAACTTTACGAAACCTATTGTGACTAGAACTATAGTGGGGTTTTTTAATTTTGGCCAATTTGTATATTTTTGTTTTGCTGCAATTCTCAAAAATTAAATTTCGTAAAATTCGGGTTAGGGAACAGAAGTTGTTTATCGGTTACTCTATACTTAATATATTTGAACTTTGATATCTTTTTTAAATTGGGTACCCGGATTTTAGTCAGAACTTAAGTAATATTTGAACACATTATTCACGTCAAAGTTTCAATTTTTCGAAAATTTGAAAAAACAAAACGTTAGCCCATGTCAATATCCAAAAACTCATGTTTGAAAAATTTTCGAAAATTATTTTATATGGGGCATTGAAAAAGACGAAAATTAATGAAAAACATGTACTACCTGCGTACGGAGTGCCATTGGGGCACAATTTTTTTTAAATTTTTCTAGTTAAATAATGTTGTATCAGACTTTATATGATTTTTTAAACCTGAACTTTATTCTAAATGTAGTCTAGGAAAACGCCAGAAATGTCAAAACTAGACTAGTTTAAGGGGGCAGATTGTGTGCAGAAAAGCGGACTTGTGAAAATGAGATGAGAATCGAGGACTTAGCAAAATTACGAAGAATCTACGGGAAAAATAACAGAGTTTATTTAGGCTAGGAGAGATCATCACTCGCTGATGATCGGGAGAACACTGAGCAAATTCCACACAATTACTCTCACAGTACAACATTACATTAAATTCCATATTTACATCTCTACGGAGACTTAAAACTACACCAACACTTTTGACAGTATGCATAGACTATTTTTATTCATTTAATGATTTCGATTATCTGACAAAAATATTTTTGAAAACCACTTTAATTCGAAGTCTCAATATTTTGGTACCAAAAATATTTTTCTGACAACTTGTTAGTCAAAAACCAAAATTCTTGTTTATCCTTAATAGTTTCAGAAACTTTCGCAACTCATATGAGGTTTTCTGTGATTAGTGAGATTATTGAAGTATAGCACAGTATAGTTAATCGCATCTAAAAAATCTTGTTTATCTTGAAAATTTCAATGTTTTTCTTTTCCCTGCTTTGTTCTAAATTTGATTGTGGAGTACTGTATTCAAACAAAAATAACCAATAGTCCATGGTACGGCCTTGAGGTCCCTTATACTTGGTTCTCTAGCACTGACTGAGAAGCAGAAGAACATATATCCTGATGAATCCTCACAATCAGATATTTTCAAACTGCTTGCCCTTAACGTTTTTTTCAAAGGCAGTATGAGACAGAAACTGAAATTGTAATCATAATTGAAACCTATTAGTCAAATTCCCGTTCACCAAGTAACCTTTAGTGCAGCTAATTCCTTTAAAAAGTGCATTATAGAAAAACGTCAATTTTTGAAGAAAAACGTTACGTTAGAGTCTAGCTAATGTTCTTCGCTAAAAACACTGAAGATATACACATAAAGCTGCTGTATCTATCACTCTATTCTACCCTCGTGTTACAGCTTGTGTTCTTTGTTTTAGGGCTAAATTGTAAAATAAACAAAAATTGTCAAATATTTCATGATAAACTGAATGTTTGCTGTAATGCTTTAAGCAACATGCATTAAATATTTAAGGCGTTTACATAAACAACATTCTAAATACTAAGTGTTGGGATAATGTCAAATGATTATTCTTGTACCATTGTCTATTTTAGAGAAACTTGAAGGCCTGCAAAGTGGTGTTCAGAAGTTAACAGGAGCACACACTTCGGACAAGATATATTTTAATTGCTTACCCCAGTACCTTGACTAAAGGTTTTATGGCCGCGTGAAGGAATTAGCAGTACTTGAGACGTTATTCCAGGAGCGAAGGCGTCTTGCTGTTGTAACCGGACTGGATGGCATAGGAAAATCTTCGTTAGTTCGAATGTGGACGAACAATAATCGTAGCCAGTTTCACTGCTTGTTGCCCAGAGGTGAAGATTCGTCATCACTTTAAAATGACATTTTCAAACTGGGAAAAGATCTCGAAATAGAAACAACTTTAAGAATGTCCATCTTCTGTAAGCTATTTAAAAGAGAGAAGATAAAACCTCCTGAAGATGTCATACAAGACTGCATTACAGCTCTTCGAAAAAAAGCTCCTGCTAAGTTCATCCTCGTTTTCGACAATGTGAAAAATTCACCAAGTGAAAATCTAGCGAAGTCAATAATTACGAAGTTAAGAGACCAAGAGGATGTTTACTGTTGTATTACCTCTCGAGAGAACGACATAATGAATGGGGCTATCTATGGTATTGTATACGTCCGGCTAACCGGACTTGATGATAATAGTGCGATACAGCTATTGGCGCATCATCTAAAAGGTGAGACACAAGATGACCTCAAATTGTTATGCCAAAAACTGAACTACTTCCCGCTTGGATTGGTGCAAGCTGTAAACTATATTCAACGCAAACAATTTGAATCCAGCCAAGGAAATAGTTATAAAATCCAAGCTGTTCTTCAGGACATGAAGATGAATCCTCAAGATTTTCTTGAAGAGCAGTATGACACACATGACTTGAGAACACTTCTTACGATTTGGGACATTAATTTTAAGCAGTTAGAAGAAGGGCAAACTGAGGAGAGCAGAGAAGCTTCAAAGAAAATTCTGTATACTTTGTCACTTGTAAACCCAGATGGCATAGAAAGGAAACTTTTGCTCAAATTGGCATTCAGTAGTGAAAGATCGTCCTTGTCTAACGTATCACGAAATGGCTTAGAGTTTTTAAAAAAGATTTGTATTATAACGATGGAAAATAATATCATAGGTATTCACAGACTCGTCCAGCAAGTAGTTCGGATTAAAAACAAAAATCCTGTTGAAACGATTCAAGTTGTATCTAGGAATGCCCTATCGCGATTGCAGCAAAATACACCAGATGCCAAAACACTATTGCATATTATGTCGATTTGGAAAAATATTTCCCTAAAACTTCACCCCGATGTGCCTTACCAAGAAATAACCAACCTCGTTTGTAGTTGGATGCTCCGACTTGGTGAAAATGAAAAGCGTATAAAATTTGCACAGAAGGCTTTGGTATTTTTTAAACAGAATTTTCCTGAAAGTAAGGGTGTTAGAGAAGACCTTGAAAATATTATTAATGAGCCTGTATATTACTCATTAAGTGAACGTTTGCAAGCAGCATCACTTTTGTCGAGTGTTCATGCATCCGGTAATGTTTTTGGTACCAATGTGGAAGCCAATGCTAACTTTTATAAATTATGTTACATTTAGCAATGGCTTTAAGAATCGTGTTAAATCCCATTGCATTGAGAGGGTGTATCATACGGATATAAACTAACAATTGAAAGATCACGTTTTAAGGAAATTGTAATGTGAATTTTTCAAAAACTGAAGTGGAGATACCCCCGACCTGGGACTCACAGAATTTGGAGTTTTTTGCATGCATCAAGTACTCAAAATTTTAGCTGCCAGTTTCAATTTACTAGATTTTCTGATGATCCGTTCGGTCAGGAGATGAGTTCAAAGTTGCTAGAAAGTGGCTTTGCGTGGGGTTTTTAACATGTACGGATAGGGAAATCCCCCACGCAGTGTTGTTATTGTGATTTCCTCACTGTGATTTCTAAGTGTGATTTTGTGGTAAATCACAGTGAGTAATCCCACTTGACCAAGTGTGATGTGTGATTTTAACATTGAGCCTAATGTTACGGTATAGGGAAATCACACATCACATTAAATCACACCACATCAAAATAAATAACAGAATTCACAATCAAACTGTGATTTATTGCTGTGAAGTGTGATTTTAACAACACTGCCCCCACGCCACGCGTTAGTTAAAAGGTAAAATAAATTGTAAATGTCTAACAATGGATGTAACTTGTATACAAAATTACAAAACACACCTGTTAACTTATCCGTTCACCGAGAAGCGAAGTTGTACGTAAGGCTTATTTAAACCTTTCTTAGTTAGTGATTAGCAACAGAGATCCTTGGCGTTTTGTAATTATTATATGAGTTTGCCTTAAAATTGATGATCATCTGTTCTTCTCTTGTTGTATTGAATATTGTAATGGATTCTATCCCAACGTTACACGCGCTGCAAAAGCAAGACTCATCAAGAACTTCAGTATCAGTCCCACTTGTAGTTTAAGATGGATAATGTTAGAAACCCATAATATAGATTACGTTATTCTTATTTCGACAACAAGCTGTCGTGGGTTAACTAAATTTATATTGTTTTTTGGTGTTAAACAAGAAAATCAAGCGACTGTTGTAAATAAATCTATGAAACAAATTAACTTATTTCCTTCTTTTTGATTAAAATTACATTATTGAAAGCAAACGCATCGAAATTCTTTGTTCATATTAAATAGATTAAATAAATACATAATTTTGTTAAGATTACAGAAGTAGGAAGTTTTAATCGGAATTCAGCACGAGTCTTTTATTTGGGTGTCTGAAACTTGTTGTTTAAGACATAATCAATAAAATCACTACTTCCGCACTCCCGAGAAGATATGAGCCAGCCGATAGCATTAAATTATTGAGTATAAGACTGAACAATTTTCCATTTCCATTATTACAGGCTGTGGGTTACATAAACATCAGCAAATACAAGTTTTAGAAGAAACAAAGCATTTCTAATATTGATCTAAATGTTAATGTTGAAAAATACGAGTGGATAAAGAGATTCTGTGACAAGTGCTTTTAAAATTTATTCATGAATTTCACTCATGCTATAAAATAATCACAACCGCAGCAGGCAAGATTATACTACCAATTGGATATTAAAGTTCAATGCAATTACACAAAGTAACGTGCCGTTGAAAGGTGAGGGAGGATAACTCTATCGCCAGTTTTCCTGAAAAGTTTTCGCAAGTTTTGACCAACGTGCTTTTCCTAAATATCTTTCACGTGGAAGCTATGAGCTAAAAAATTGATTAATGAGCCTAACGGCACATTTTAGGCGCTCATAATGGAATTCAGATTAAGAGTTGTTAGCATTAACAAGTTGTATTCGGTATTGAAACCTCAGCGTGTAAATTGAATATTTTTAGTGCAATTAAGGCCTATTGTAGGACAATCCTTCCTTATTCCATTATATACTGCATTCTAACTTATTTCATTTTACTTTTGCTTATTTATCTGGTATTCAATAGTCTTGAATAACAAAAACTACGACTTTTGCAAAAGTTGCCGTCAAATAAACCGACATAAGAAAATCAATTTTCCTAGCATTCTAGCAATTAAAGAGAGATTAATCAATCCAGAAACCAAAATGTAATAATCCTAACTATCTATTTGAAGATCAAACTTTACCGGCAGACACTTACGACAAGATTTCCAACGAAGAAATCATGTGTAATGCCACTAGAATTGAGCAATTATGCAGACTTCCGATCACAAATAATCTTGGCAAAGACCCCAACATTGACTGTTAAGCAACAAGTAAATTACTATATCAATCAAGCAGCTTTTTTCAGATTTCGGTTAGTATTCAATTTATGTTTAGTCGTCGTATCACTCCACAAATAAATTCGAAGGGTCATAAAGTCATCATACATAATCAGGAGAAAACAATTATCAATTATCATACAATTGATTTTCAACTTTCCTGGGATATATTTAGTTCAGTGGAACAGGACTAACGCATTTTCCAGTTTCCTTTTGACTCAATATGTCTCATCCTGTTCAGATCAGTTCCATATCAACAAGTTGGGAGAACTCGGAACATTATTCAAAGTCAAAGGGCTGATCAGCGTGTGCTTTTTATTTGGACAGTCCTGCCATTGCTATCTACAAGTGAAGATAAAGTCATCATCAACCGTAGCATGAAAAAAATAACCAAAAATCACAGCTTCCCACACTGTCACATAATTGTCTTTAAGTTCAAAAATATTAAATGTTCAAGATTTGGGCCAGTTGACTCACCTGTAAACCCGAAATCGAATTTAGAGAAGTACAATGCCCAGAAATATTTCTTATAATCAACGTAGTAATTATTTTCCCCTTGAAGGCATTTAGAATTCCATTAATTTAAATATAAAATTCCTTTTCATCAAAACTATTCATCTTTTTATCGTTTATAAATTGTGTTCCTCATGATGACTCATGAAGCAATGAGAATTACTGCAAAAAGGCAGCAAGAGAACCTTCCCAATTTGCCCAATATTGTTAGTAATTTCCTTCTCAGTTCCTGGAGATACCTATCACGTAAGAGTAGAAACTACAAACTAGTTTAATTGAGATGAAATTAGTTTTTTTTAATAACAGGCAATCGTTCTTACCACAGTTTCAGTATTAAACGGTTGATTCCAACAAACTTCAATCGGGTTTGTTCTTAAGGCAATCCAGGTCAATTTTAGTCATCTACGCTCTCGAGGCTCATATTGTTCACTGTTTTGAATGTAGTGTATTAAAATCTGTGCAAGTTGCAATTTCAAACATATATGAACAGAATTCAGTGTGTTACTAAACGAACATGACATCGAAGGAACTCAAATATCTTCTTCCCAAAATAGCTCCCATCGCTCATATTCCCTGGGCCCATTCAGTCTCATTTTAATTCAAAAAATCTAAAAATCGTTTTGAAATCTTTGGTGTGACACAAGTTCGAGTCGTGGTTTTAATTTTGGCCTCAATTCATTTTCTCTCAGCAACATTGACAGCAGGAATATTCATTGTTGAACTCAATCGACAACAAAGAACATTTTCAGCATTCAATGGAATAATTTATTGCTATGCATTTGGAATATCAACGGTTACAGTAGCTCCAATATTTCTTGTTGCATCCCTTATTAAAAATGCTGACTCAACAAACAAGATATTGAAGCTACAATATCATCTGATAAAACAAAGAAAAATGAAAGTAACATGTAAATAATTCTTGATATTTACAGGGTGTCCCATATGTCGCGCAACGAAAGTACCGAGTGTTCAGAATTTGTAAAAACGGTTGGCTTTGGCAACC
>JAQGAD010002943.1:0-11689 GCA_034696625.1 Isotomurus palustris
TGCTAAATGATCAACTTTGCTGCTGCAGTGCAGCCAAAAGTCCAAGAAGAAATCCGTTAGTGTATGTCTCGGAATCGCATTTCAGTCATTTCAGATTATTATTCCCTATGTCTGACCTCTAATCCTCATACATTCATTTCCATTCCATGTATCAAAGTAAACTAAATATCAAGGATGGTTCTTTATTAACCCGAATGCAGACGATTTCTTTATGCAGAAGCCAAGTATTCCCGAAGGATATTCATTTGCTTTCTCCTTGCAAACTACAAACGAAAACCATTTTTGTGTGAGACTCATCAGTTTTAGGTTGCTCAGTAAGAAAAAGCATTCAAGAATTGATTGCAGCCTAGCTCAATATAATAGTTTATTATTCTATTTTCTAAGGTAGCTCGTTTAATCAAAGCCTATTTTTCATGAGGATGGTTTCCAAAATCATATAAAATAAGAAAATATGTCTATCAATTTCTTGCTAGTCTCGAGAACTGGCGATGAGAATCAGGATAAGGGTACGGAATATTAAGAATTTAACTCACTAACAATAAGTTCATTAGTTACTTAAGCTGAAGGCCACCTGGAACTATACAATTTCTTGGGGGAAATTTTACTTTTGTGAAATGTTTGGTCTTACTCAAGTTGAAATTATGTTCAGCTGAGACAAAGCTATTCCATTAAGTATGATTGATGTGTAACTTTGAAAGTTTGATTCGGAGTAAACATGCGATGGCCGATATGTACGTCATTCCTCGTGAAGGCTGGTAATAAATTCCCTGCGTCTTGAATGCATTTAACTCCGTATGAATCTAGTTGTTAGTGCTGGCCAGCTTATCTGAATTTAAAATATACTGTGACACTTACCTATATTGTTAGTTCTGTCCTACTGCAACACAATTAATGTGGCAGCTGTAGCTTGTGTGGCAGAAAACAGTAGTAAATCTTAATTCAACTTGAAGGAGAATAATGCACCATTGGATTCACTTCCGTGTTTCTAAACAGAGCAATAAGTTATAGCAGAAATGAAACTTAAATTCGTTTACAATGCCATTCTATGGGATAAATTATCATCCTTGATATAATTTGCTCAGGGGTACAACAGGTACCTTAAAAACATTGCCAATGAATTTAGTGAGCACACATGCATAACTACCATCATAGCTCACACTCGTACATGTAAAAGCTCTTGTCGCGAAAAGGCATTAGCATTATTCGTAGATGAAACAGCCCTAAACACATTATGATGTTATCAACGTGTCGACTTTAATCCCTTTTGTCTTAAAGAAAGCTGAGCACAAAGTCTGTAAACGATGGGATCTTTTCATGCCCAAAGTTTGGCCATTCCAACTCACTGTGCTTTCTCCGCTTCATTACTCGTCCTACTTTCTCGAGTTGTAGACTATTAGACTTTATATAGTATAAGTCACGTCATACGAACAAAAGAGGAGCGTACTAACACTACGCTACATCCCATGTGTTTCCCACTCACTCCCAACTCCCAACTATTGTTGCCTAAAGATCGAATGAAAAGAACAATATAGCGTCTAATGACGTGTTGTACAGCGAAGTAAGAAGTCTGTATGCTGGTATGTACAAAAGTTACGTGAATGAAAAAAGTCCTGCGGATAGCGGATGTATGTGATGCGAGGGCGAATGTATGAGTTTTCTTCGTGCTACAAGAAGGAAGAGAAATCAATTTTATTGTTCCTGGAAAGTTGCAAAAAATACTTGAGAAAGCACGTAAATCTATTTGCCAATTTAATCCGTAATGCTTGGGAATAAACTACTGAGACGTAAATGAACTTCCTCCAACTGTTGGATCCAACAATTATTGTGGGATAAAGTGGAGCAACAAGCGTAATTATGGCTTAATGATGCAGCAGAAACTACATAACTTCCGTTGTGTTTTGGGATTTTCGTATTAAACGGACATTCACACACAATGAGGACGGGTAACGGGGGGAGTTGGTTGAACGCGTGTTGTTATTGCAGGATTAGATTACTTTAATATTATAGACAAAGTACGCTACCTGAACATTTGGAGTAAAAAACACTATTATTAGTGAAGAGTTAATCCAAGGTGATGTGATGTTTGACTGTGGAGAAGTTGGTTGGTGCTAAGAATGGTGTTGTTTTGTTGCAGAAGATAGAGAAAGGAGAGCTGGAAGAAGTGATAAGCGAGGGGGAGGCATCCACCCCCCAAGTCTGCTATGGGAAACAGTGCACCGCAAATGAGCATTGCTGTCCTGGTCATGCCTGCGTTGATGTTGATGGAGGTAATTGCTTCCAACTTGATGATGTAAAATGATACTTCCACACGAATCCCTTGTTAATTTGATATCACATTAATTAGAATTCGAACACAAGCCGAATATCTATCTTAATATTAGATAATGTTTCGTGTGATATTAATGCTAATGGCAGACTAGTTAATAGTTTAATAGGAATTTAGGATCAATGATTTTTTACCATCCGATGAGATGTGTGTGTGTGGGTATATAGAGTAATTTATACGCATTATGTAAATGATTACTAATGGACCTCATTAAATTACTTAGTGCTGGGAACTTGTCTACCAACTTTCGGTGCGAAACAAGGAGAAATGTGCGAACGAGATGGGGATTGCGAGTCCGGATTAATTTGCTCTGGCTCAGACATCAAGACCTGTGTCCCTGTCACTGAATCCAAGAAACAATATGGTAAGTCAAATGAGAATACACGAGTCCCTATAAATTCTACTTTGTAATGCTTGTAATTTCGGAAGGGATAATACATAAAAGTCGTTTATAATCCGTCGGAAACCATTTCCGCATTGGGATTAGTACACATGAATAGCCTTGGTGGGTTGATATCGTGCTGTGTGAGATTATTGTGGTTACTCTACACTGTCTACACACTACAACAAGAACAAAACTAAGAGCATGCACACACACACATACGTAATATTTGCACAATAAAGTTAACATAAGTGCAAAAGCGTCGAATGTAGGCGTGTAACATCTCATAACAAACAAGCTGAAAGGCATAAGCCTGCATGAATTAATCATGTGTAATACTTCGGTATTTAAATTAAAGTGCCGCAATACTGAGCAGTGCACACATTCACATAAGAACAAAATGAAATTATTGTGGAGTGAATATAATTAATGCAGGTAGTAAGTAGGTGGTTAAAAGGAATGCTGAACATGATTGCATAGAAAATAGGAGCGAAGAGTGTTGTGTGCAAAAACGAGGTGCAAAAAGTTTGCTGCTCCCAGCCAGAATCGAACTGGCGGCCTTCTCTGTGTAAAAGAGACGTGATAACCTCTACACCATGGGAACAAGGGTGAAGGAAATGGCTAGAAAACTCAGTCTGCTTCTGCACGCTATTCTCTCCGCACTCGCTCACACTACCGAGTACAGAGCTTCCAAGGCTTCCAGCAGTAGTAGCAGTCCTTTCCAGACTTCCAACTTCCCATTTAGTTTCCAACATTCTCATTCCTTTTTGCTTCCTACTCACTTTACTTCTTGCATGTTTCATCCTTTCATCTTCATCTTATGGCTACGCTGCAAGCTGCAATTTACTATGCTAATACTGTAAGTACAGGTTTACTTTTACATGGAATGGTTTTGGTTCTGTGCGCACTAGTGCACAGTTGCACATTCCAATTTAAATGCTAAAATTGCAGGAAATAAAGTGGTTGAATGCCTTGAAGTTAGCTTATGGACATGGACTGTTGAATATTAATGCTCAACAACTAACTTTATATTAAATAGTGAATTTTATTAAGGCATTTTGGGCTGCTCTTTTCTTAATACTCAACTAAACAAGTGCATAAAGTATTATGTTGAGTTGAATCCATTTCTTAGATGAGCTTTTTGTAATCTGCAGTGTTAGTGAGTGTATGTGGTCTAAAAGCTAGACTGGATACAAATTCGTAATTCATTTGACTTCAGAGCAGACTCATGAATGAATGTCTCAGTCTCGATCCAATTAATTTGTTGAGGAAACGAAAAGCACTTTCACAGGTTTGTGGTAAAGACAGGTAGTGTTGTTGTTATTATTAGGTAAGCGAAGGAAATAAATGACGCTGTGGAAAAGGTTTTCCTGTTACTGGAATGAAACCACCGTCATCAATGCAGACTAGACTCCTGGAGAGAATGCAATTTGCAAGTAGCTGTTCGTGTAGGCCATAAACTTCATTAGGAAACTTATTGGAAGCATTCCTCCAGTGTGTGTGGTTCACAAACTCACGCTCCTTTAATAATTGACGTTGATTAAACAGCCATCCGAGAGTGTACTGGGTGGATCAGAGCTCTCGTAAAGTGCATTGTGTTGTCAATTTTGTCCTTTTATAGACTTATGGAAGTTCTCCGTATAATGCCGTGGGTGTCCTGTATTGGCATTTTGGGACAAGTACAATAAAATTTCGATTTCTTTGATAATACACTCTAATGAATTCGAGGAAATGAGCTGTTCTGACCAACCTTTCATTTGGATTACTGGATTTAAAGGGCTCCGTTTATTTATATGTGACTTTCATGCAAGCGTCATTTCACTGAAAATGGTAATTAAATATTCAACTAACAACAACACTAGGTGGGAGATTGTCAGCTCTCGTGCAGTAATGAGATAATGACAAACGAGATCATTGTGTACGATGTCATAGACTAAATAATTGAGGAAGTTGTGGTTTATCGTTGCTCGTTATGAACATAATTAATGTTTGAAAAAATGGGGTTCTATCTTTTCCGGACAATTGAACCGTGGAATTACAATCATTAGACATTCGTTGTAAAACGTGACTGCCCAAGTCTGGGATTATTTAGAGACTGAGGTAAATATTTTAGAAGTTTGGATTTGCATTCTAGAAGAAGAAATATGTTGGGAAAAGTTCACATAGAATTCATGAATAATTGCCAGTTGACTTAAATCCAAAATCCAAATGTACAGTAGCATGTTTTGCATTTTAAAATCTGTCCTTCAAATTATTGATTTCAACTGTTCGAGATTAATAAATTAAGTACTTTAGTACTTAGGAATCGGCTAGAACTAGAAGTTCTGAACGCACGTAATAAGTTCATACATCTATTGATGTATTGATTTCATTTGACTCAAGCTCATTACAAATATGCTCAGTTCCTAAACATGCTTACAGCTTGTAGTATTGCGAATCCATGCAAAACTGGAGTCGTATGGTTCTGTATTTTTAGGAATGTAATTTCACCTTGGGTAATGTGAACATGCACTTCCATTTATAATCCAGTGTGCATGTATTGTGAATTTTACATATAAACAATATAAAGATTCACCAACTGGGGCCCCGGGGGCCTACTTACTTTCACTGTTTCGCTACAGGAATTGACATGAGAGTTCTCTCGGGTCAAGAAACCCAATTATTATTACTGTAGCCTATATTTAGCTGATAATACCGCAACAGTATGCTTGTTTCTAATTTCTGATGCGATTGTATCATGTTATCCTGCAATTTGTGCACACAACTTCGATCTTCTTCGCGTGACAATACATTTTTTGATTCACTCGACCCAATCGGGAGTTAGTAGAGAGATCGATGAAGAGCCATTTAATATTTTAGATGACAAACAGTAAAGCTAGGGAAATAATTGTAAAAGTAAATAATTTTTTAATTGAGGGAGAGAAATAAATTATAGTTTGTCGACTAAAATGCTCCCCAATTATATGGCGTCGTATCATATGTTAGTTCGAATGAAATAAGTAATGTCATAGCTCACAACACATTCATTTCTAAATTCTAATTATGTGATTTTAAAAATGATCTTTACAGGCGAGGATTGCATCATGTCCAGCGACTGTGACATCACAAAAGGTCTTTGCTGTCAAGTGCAGAGGCGTCACCGACAAGCTCCACGAAAGGTTAGTTAATTCTTGTCCAAACAATTTCTACAAATTCCACCCTTAGTTAAGCTGATGGCTGAAGAATAAATTGTGTAATGTGTTTACACAAAGACTTTAGTGGGAGTATACTGAAGAGAGACAAAACTTATTAAGTTTTCAATTATGGAATGCCAAAGCATATTACATGCTGTTCAACCTGCTTTTATATTAATACGTACACAACTAGCTTCCGGAAAAGTTGTGCAATATCCTTAAATGCGACAAACTCTTCACTTCCCTATTTCCACAACCTCTTTTCTAAACAATGGAATCCTTTTTTCCCTGAGTGAGTCACGATCCCAATGGATTTCGAAACTCTTCTCTGTTCTTTTTTTCTGTGTGTAAAGATCGATTGGGGTATTTCACATCATCTCTTTTTCTATAGGGAAACAAATGTTTAGTTTACCAATTCACGAAAGTTCCTTCGTAACTTCGTTTCACTTCATTTCGTTAGAATGTTAGACAGCAGCAAAAAAGTAGGAGTCTGCGAGAGTAGAGTCTGAAGTAAATTGTTACAATCATCAGTATTTTCAGTGTTATTATATGGGTCTCCAAATCCCATGGATTTTTTTGTGCAGTCTTTCATATTCCAACTAGTTTATAGTCTGAGTCTGAGTCACAGCTTGTCTCCAAGTCCAAGTGCAATTTCCACCTACTAGATCCTTCCGAACCGAACCCAGTAAACCAATTTGTGTGTCTCCAAGTCCAACGCAAATACCCCTGGTGACCTTTAAACGCCAAGAAAAGTTGTCGGTTCTCAGGAGCGAGAAAAAGTAATCCCAATTTGGATTGCGCAAGAGACTCTATCCCTTCAACTTCTGACAACTCTGGAAGATTAGATTATATTTTAATATGCAATGAGTGACGAAAGATGTTTTTCTCGTGTTTTCCTTAGGCATGCAGTTACTTCAAAGACCCTTTGATTTGCGTGGGCCCTGTGGCGATCGATCAAATCCGAGAACGAGTGGAACACACTGCTGGTGAGAAGCGGATTACAGCCAAAGCCAATGCTTTCCATCATCTCCGTTAAATCGAATGGAGGTCTTCTCTCATTCCATGACAAATTAAACTCAAGCCAACACCAAAAGAGGAGAGAGGAAAGGATGGATGCTTTTTATGTATGACTTTAAGACTTAAGTAAGCTACACTATGAGATAAGGTACGGTTATTGAGTAGATGTAAGTGTAAATGTACCAATTTTAAGATAGAAAGCATCTTGAGTGTATTTCCCACTTATGATAGAGTAGAGTTAGGTGTGTAGATTAAGGTATTCTGAGACAACATTGGAGCTAGAGTCATGACATGAACATAATTATTTCACGATAGATATTGCGTCATTCTAAAGATAGTTCTTAGGAGAGTGCTTAGGAACTTGATCTAAGTAAGTAAGTATAAAGTATTTAGATTTAGGGTAGTGAGTGAAGGAAGTTTAGGCAGGAGTCACTCAAGTTTAACCTCAAGACATGGAAAGTTGCGTTGTGTAAACCGTGTACCTTTACAATCGGTGCTTGCAGGAAAGTAGCAAAAAGGATATTTTGACTCAACTCTAGCGAGTCTTTTAATAGGAGAAAGGTCTTCTACTATTAGCAGAATTATTCATTTGCTGGCTGTGGTTAGTAAAATGTACGACTCTCAAGGTGATAACTTAAAAAACATCTGTAAGTAGCTATTGCTGCTGAAGTTCAGTTTCACTTGGGAGTAAATGAAAGGTGAAAAAGGTGAAAGCATGCAATTCTGGTGAAGTAAATCAAGAAAAAATACAAAGCGGGATTTCCTTCCTATTTGACGATGTACTAATGAAAGTTAAAGAATATCACAATTAAGCTTAACGCGAATATAAAGTTAACGATGGTTTTGTTTTCAAGAAACTTCTTCACCAAGTTTCACACAAGCTTTACTTATCGTCCCACATACGTTACGAAAAGGAATCAAGCCATATAAAATCGCTGAATAGGAATTCGAATTGAACGATGCTTATTTTAATCTCAAGAACAAAACGGGCATCGTGGTGGAAATCGCCAATGAAAGTTGTATAAAGCAGAACGAAGGAAAGCCCGGCAGTAGAATGATTACACACAAAGTAAAAGATCAGAATGGTTAGTGCTTGCTTAAGCCTTCGGATTCCAAACTCCAGTGAAACTGTACAGAGTTACAGAGCACTTCTCTCTCGCTTTCAAAGGAAACAAGATACAGACCAAAAGTAAAGTAACAAGTTGAAGAGCCTCTTGTTGCGTTTAATATAGTTGAAAATTCTCTTGGGAAATCAAACTTTGACTACCACTAAGGCAGATGAAAAGGCAGAAAAATCGTAGAAGAAGGAACATCAAGAAAGTATTTGAGGCATAAACAAGACTACCACATATGAACACAGTGTGGCTGAAGAAGATGATCAGTCTCAGACTATACTCTCTCTAGGCTATCCTTATCTGTAAATAGAATCGGAAGAAAAGTAATGAAATTGTGTCAACGACAAACGGCAAATCATTCACATCATTGAAGATGTAAACACACACGTGTATGTGTACGTGCTATAAAAATATATACAATCAAACTCAAGATTTAAATCTGCACAGAGGAAACCTAAAGCATATCATATTGCTGAATTAAACTAACTAATAAAATGCACAGAGAAATGAATAATCATATCATTGCACCATATCGAAATTACCTAATAAATGTATAGTGAGAAAATGAAGTTTAGGTTATTCTGTTGTAATACATAAAATGTGCTTACTCCTTAGGAGTGGAAATGCTGAGCAAAAACAAAGGACATGGTGATAATATGTAAGGATCATTGAGTAATCTTAACTGGATAGGCTTGACACTTGACACATTGAAATTTAAATAAAAAACATCTTACGCATACATTAAACCTACTAGCTTGCTTACACGTGTACAATATAATAAATCATAGTGAGGAAAGACGCGCAGTTTTACTTGGAAATAGGATGATGTGAATTCAAAGATGGACACACAAAAGGATTTTGTATGAACCGAAGGAATTGCTGCGAGTTCTCTTGATTTATTGAGCAAAGGAAAATATTATTATTAAGATTGGTGAATCAGGAGAAGCCTGCAAGCATTTAGTTTCATGCAAAATCTGAAATATATTGGAAGCGGAAAGCGGAAAGGGCTGGGACTACAGAGGTACTACTGGAAGGTTTCCAAGTATAACTGACTCTCTTTCCTCTCATAATTATAATTAAGAAACATATTCAACATTTTACTCCGTTTTAATCCAACATTCCCTTCACACACATCTCCTTCTATTGTAGTTGAACGTGGTGCTTGTGAGAAAGTGTTTGGAATTTGGAAGGAATGCGCGTGCAGTATTGTATGAGTGTGTGTGGAATACAATCTTTGACCTTTCAATTTCCTGGAGTTATTCATTCGTGATTGGTTTATAATCAGATAAGGTTCTACACGGGATGTGTTATTGACGATATATGGTACAGGTTGGAGTTTGAAGCTACGAAAAAGGTGACTTTAGCTGACGCACACTGTGTTGGTAAAACTCATTCATAGTTGAAAAATAGGGTGAAAGGGTGTGTTGGTGTGTAGGCCTGTATGTTTTCTTTGCGGAATATTCGTTTATAACATGAAAGGCACAATTACACTGAACTTTATATATGACTGTGACTGGGAACCATCAATTTCTAAAGGATTATTTACATTTGGTGTGCTGGAAATGTAATTTCATTGTACGTGAAAGTATAAACATGTTTTCTGCGTGCGGCGTGTGTTGTTGCTTCCACTTTTAAGCCGAACTGATGACTGTTGTGCATTAGTAGAGGACAGTGAGAGTACGAAAGTAATTCTTGGAAAGTTTGTGGCAAATTCTTTCTAAAACTGTACAATAATTTGTAATCACTGTCTTTTTCGATGGTAGCTAGTTGAAGTAAAAGTGTTAAGGTGCTATTTTAAATGCTGGAAGAACGTGTGTACCTTAAATTGGTGGATGAATGACACATAAAAAAGTACTTTTAAGGAAAAATATAAACTATTAATTAAATCATTCTATTACGATTGATGTAGATCTTGTGAATATTGTATGAGGCTACCTCTGAAGAATTTAAACTAACCCACACATATCAATTATTCATATCAACACTTACCTCAACCCACAAAAGGATTATTTGTGAGCACACAATACTGCATGTAGACTTAACCCAACATCAGTAAACTTCAGCTGCATATTCGTGTGCAATTAAAGTCATAAATATTCAAAATGCTTTTATGAAGAGTTGTCACACACAATAAGAAACAAAATAAACCGTCATGTAGAAGTAAATTGGATTAAAAATGCTTTAGACAAAATTATCCTACTACTTATATCCTTATTTTTTAATTGAGATGGAATATTGAATGTCAATGTTACTAGTGAATATAACTGTGTATGTAATTAATTAGGCATATTACAGTGGATATCACACTGTACGTATGATATTCAATTATAAATTAATAGTCGTAGAGTAATACGGATCAAAATTGTATAATCAAGTGTTACATAACATTGATGTGTATTCTGTTACAGACGTATTTGGTTCAATAAAATGACAAAAATACAAATTGTGCATTTAAAAACTGAATTTGTGGAGAGCATCTTGTGTAGTTATGAATATGAATCGATCATAGCAGAAGAATGGAGAAGGACTCAGGGATACACACATAACAAGAAGGAGATAAAATATGCAAGTGTGAATCAATACACATGACTGTGACACCACCGACGATTGATGAGGATTTGTTTAATCGATATCTTCGAGTCGTCATAGCGTAAACTGACTGCTGCAAAGTATTTGGACCAGTTTTAGAATTTCTGCCACGTAGCAGGAGGATCAGTGAATAAGAAACGTGTTCCTGTTTGAAGGCATCAACGCGTGACGCTGTCTCTGTTTCCAAAGCCCTGGGAATTTAGATTTCATAATTTACAGACAACTTCCTTTCTTGGCTTCAAGTAGCTTTAAGGAAAGATCAGCTCTGCCATTGCGGAAATTGAAGGAAGGTCATTTGAGACAAATTCTTCGGCAGAGGTCACAGAGGTAAGTCACAAATGTATTCTGGGGTAAGATGACTTCGGCTCTATTTGAATTATGCACTGACATACTATTTGACTACTTAGCACTCTAAATCATGGCAAAGAATGTAGAGCAGCTAGAAAATACAGGTGGAATATCCGAAGACTTGATGCTGAAGGTTATCACATTGAAAAATAAACTTGAGGATTCCTCAGTGAATGGGAAGGTGAAGGACGGAGAAAGCCAAACAAGTCAGAAGCGTCATATTCCAGGTTCTCAGGATGTAGGAAAACAAGATAATAATGGGAATGTTCTTTCGTACGAAGAAAATTGCCCATTTGATACGATATGTGATGTAAGTGCCAGTAGTGCTAATTTGTAAGCACTCATAATTTCGTAATTCAATAGGTTTTGTGTGAATTCTTTTGGCACTCATTTCCATTACAGTTTCTTCAAGCCCTCATCACAAAGAAGTACAAGAAAGCATTGCGTATCTGCAAGATAAGTAAGTTCACTATGTGTAATTGAAGTTGGGCATTAGGGATTGGATGGGAGTCTGCTGATGTTGTTATTAAAACTTAACTCACTTTCACTCGTGTAACTTGATAGTATACATTAGTATACAAGAATGAGTAAAAATGTCCACCTCAATCCGACAGGTCTACATGCATGATAGAACGCAGTTTTGCTTCTGACGCAAAACTTCATTATGGGGGATTCGATTTCATTACGACAACATGTCTAGACGTCTAGCTTTAGAGTTGGAGAGAGTAGAGAACTACTT
>JAQGAD010002944.1:0-11686 GCA_034696625.1 Isotomurus palustris
GTTAAAAGCAAAGACGCTTTTACTGTGACAACTACTATGTTAGTGTACGACAAGGGTCATAACACTTTGCTTGATCAATTGATAACTAGATCTTCAGAACAAGGATTGTACAATTACTGGAAGCAGCGGTTGTGGTATTCACAAGTAATCTCAAGCTTGAAGCTAAATTTCACAAATGAAATGAGACCACAGGAGCTTCGGTCTAATATCGCTTCAATATTTGTTATTTACTTAATTTTACTTGCGGTCGCATTCGTAGTCTTCTGTGATGAAATCGTCAGCTTTGCTTACTTCAAAAGTACTTAAATATTTGTATAGTTTACTTCAAAAGCGAAGCTGGCAGATGTCTTGAACACCTAGCCGAAGCTGACATTTCAGCTGAAGAGTCTTATGTATTTCTATAATGCCACTTACATATCTGGTATTCATACCTAACAAAGCCTTCTTCATATCCTCATATCATATAAGTTATCTAGAAATTTCTTGATTTTTTTAATAAAATTAAGGTCCAAATCAATAGCATAACTCACTTCATTAGGCATCTTTGGATTAATCTAATAATTGAGATTTCCCCCCACAGGATACTAAACAGATTAAAGCAGCGGCTGCTTCGCTTCGATTGCTTCTTGTAATAAATGCGGGTAGTTGGCCCGTACACTTTAAAAGCTCTGTTATTATCAGTAGGAAAGCTCGTTCTCAAAAATTCCCAAAATTAATTATGAAAAATTCCGAGACATCTTGAAGTTCAGTCTTTTGCGCTAAATAGGGAAATGGTTCAAAGATGACCTATTCGGGACAGTCAACACCTTCGTATGGACTCTTGGGAGCAGTTATGGTGACGTTGACACTCAAGAATCAATTTTAGTCTTCTGGTTACTTGGAAGAATGTTGTGAGAACCTCATCATCTCTATTTGTTGTGAACAAACTTGTTTTAGCTTGGGAGAAATATCGCTGCAGCGTCTTTAGCTGCGTACAGGGTTCGCAAAAATTCTTTCGTCAACCTTTTTTAATTGTATTGGGCGGCACTCTGAAAAATTCGATCCAACGCACTATACACGTGTCGTAATAAAAAACGATGAATTATAAACTATGAACTCCAACGTTAAATTACGAACTGCCCTAATTTATAATTCAATTATGCCAATTATGAGCTCAAACCTTCAATCTCGCTTGTTATGTATTAAATTCAAGCCAGGATAAATCTGAATCTTTCCCACCCACTAAATAGAAACTGATAGCTACAAATAGCTTTTAAGTCGTCCATTAAAATGTTGGAAATTCACAAACTGAATGCTTGATTAAACGATACACACATAAAACAATAAAATATTTAGGAATAAAAATCGCAAACAAATAATTTGATGTTGTAAATAATAATTCAGTTCCACCACTACGTCCGTTCATTAGATAACCTTAATATGAAGCCGTAACAATTATCGTCAACTCGTTTTGTCAAATGGTTCATAGATATAAATTCGACGAAAATTGTTTGTTGCATTGCTGAGCTGTATGAATATAAAAACGTCTGAATATTTCACTCCTTCAGTTGTGCTAAATGTTGAGTACTTATTAACTACAATTATGGAGCACCAGAGTTGTGCATGCTCATCCTAATGATCCATTTCTGCCTTAAGTGGTGGACAAATCATGTCAGTCATTTACAATGTGAGATAAGACCTGTATTTTAAATATCGTGGATACCCGATTTACTAACCATATAGTACGTCAGTCTATTATTTCTGGAAAACAATGGCTGCGGGTTAGGCAGATTTAATTAGCTGAAAGACAATTCTTATATTCGTCCTAAATTCAACTCAGGTGGCTCAGGTGATAAACTAAAACAAGCTTTTGAATCATCACGGAACAAGTGTCAAAGCAATAAGTATATCTCTATGCATCTCTTTCGTTAAGATGCAGCGAATGTAAATGATTGCCTGGAGGACTCTATCAATGGCAGAGACTTCTGAACCAAAAAGCGTAATACTTTATCAGATAAATGGTTGGCAAATGCAATGTCCTTAATTGTAGAAAAAGAACAACCACTTTGGACACGTTTATTTATTTATTCAAAACGACAGAATAGCAGTGATAGTAGTGTCTATCAAAATCTTATACATATTTGGTTCAGTAAGTCTCGTTACCGCAAAAAAGGTTGAACCGAGAGCGGAAACTGGAAAGTTCAAAGGCCTCATTGACCTTAAGATGGTTCTGCTTACACGACTTGATGTGGATGCTTTCCAATGACGTAGAATAAGACCAGAGTGATTACTTAAAAAAACAAAACCTGGAAAAATAATCTTTGGCAATGTCGACAACCAAAGCGAGCTTCCAGCAAACTCTAAATAGATCGGCAGAGGAAGAAGGTGATGCATCTTAAATAAAACTACATTGCACAAGACACAAAACACAAGATTAAAGCCAGCAAAGATTCCAACTGCATTTGACACATAAATTCTTATTTTAGAATCATAAATAAAAATAATTTTTTTGTAGTTCAAATGTGACCAGTTAATTCGTTGAAGACATCGAGAAATGGTGACACAAACGTGTGCAATGAATAAAAAGGTTCCCGTGGAAACTTTAAAAGACTCGATGAAATTCACAACAAGAAAGAAAGCTCGAAGAAAAAGAATGAGATAAAAGCCTGCATAAGAATTCTTTACACTTGAAGGTGCCAAAGCGTTGAAGCTGAAGTAGAACGGATCAACTTCAATATAAGCGACAAACACTAATACGAGAACTAAATAAGACGTGAAGTGAATTTGGACTCTCAAGTATTTGTCTTGTCGTTTGAAGAATGACGTCTTCGCTGGAACAAGTTCCCTCTTGTGTGTTTCTAAATGGGGAAGGTAAAACTACTCGCTACATTTGAAGTCTACTTCACTAAAAATACTTAAATATTTGGTTATGAATTCTTACTTCCAAGTTGTGTATTAAGAGTTTTGAGAGATGAGATGCCACAGCAAAGATCTTCTCCGTATCGATTGATTAAAAAGGCGAGAGATGATACGCACAATCCAACGAATAGTGTAAGTGCACTACAGATAACTGGAAACACTGGAGTTGAATCATCTTCTCCAAGCATAAGCTTTCTAGCGATTACGAACAGACTAGATACTACTCCCCCCAAAGAGACTACGATTACACAAGAAACGTACCACTGCAGCAGATGAAGCAGTTTAGGCATCCATCTTAATTCCGAACTTTCAATATTCCATTCAATCGGACACTTTAATATTGAAAAGAATATGTTGGAAGCCCAAATATTGAGAGCCGACCATTCGTTAGTTTTCATGGACATTTTTGCATCACAAGTTGAAATGGAACTGAAGTCTTTAATGTAGGGTCATGCTCGGTAGCCTTCTCAAACTAAAGACAAGTTTGGAAATAAATTTGTACAAAAAATTGAAACTAGTTGCATATCTGATGCTTTGTCGTTTACCAAAGGCATTGCAGGGGTATAATTACTAGTCCTGAACCTATGCCATCAATTAGAATGTAAGGTTGAATACGTAAAATAACGAAGGGACCACTTAAACATATTTAGGATAATTCAATTTAAATTACAGCAATTGAAAAGTATATGCTTGATTAAAAGATACACAGGTTTGGTTAAGATAGAGTACCTTTGAAGCTAAATTGTGAACTGTCAACTTAAAACTACAAATGCTTTAGCTCTGCCAATTTTTGATTTTATTGATAGTCCTCTTTTACTCCTTCTCAAATCATGGCATGGCAATTATTTGCACATAGTTATAGTTGAAGGTCAAAATTTAAACTGCAGATTTGATTGACGAGTTATCAATTTTTACCGTTAGCTTACGTGTTGGGTAAGTCTGCTAGGCTGGACATTTCATTTCTGATTCTTTCCTTTACATTATTTGCATGTTCTTACGTTCAATCTATTTTTAGTAAGTTCTTTACCTTCAAGCAGATTTCTTTATCTCAAGTTGAGAATCCCTAGTTTACAAGATTAGTGGACGTTTACCTTTACATACCTCCTAATCTAGTTCAAACTGGATTTCTCTTTGTTCTTATCTCACTGACCATTTTGTACTAATCCCAACTTCTATTGAATGTTCATTGTTTGTTTCCCCATAAAAACTCTGTACATTCTACGCATCTACGTTTCTTCTACATTTGACTGTCACTCTGTCACTTTGTCTCTTGAACTCTCGTCTCATGTTACCTCCGATTCAATTTACTGTAATATCATTTTTACCTGCATAAACTGTACTATTTTGAGTGACTTAACTTATTTCTATTTTCTCCACTCATTAATTGCCATAAAATTAATCGCAGTCTCCGTATTTCCACCATTAGTTTCACCATAGTAGGCGAATCACTCCAAGCACACATTATGTCCCAAGAACACACGAACACCCCATCATTACGAAAGTCTTTCGTGGAATAATGGGGTTTCAATTGGGTTTGCTTCGATCAGACACGGGTGGATGGAACTGTTGAAAAGTTAGGTACTGCTTACAATCAGGTACTTCTAATTGCCATACTTGTTAATTCATGCTTCTACTCTCACTTAAAAGAATTTAATCACTTGTGAATTTCTAGCATCGGGATTTTAAATTCGCAAGGTTTAAAGATGAGTTTGAGCTATGAAATATGAAAGTAGTTTTTGATGACCATTCGTATATTATGTAAAATTGTGTAAAATTGCATAACATGTGTTAGCCTTATTGATAGTTATTTAAATGCTTGGGATTGTTCCTGGGCCACACTTCACAGCAATCGATCAGCTTTTAAGTCCCTTGTTGTTACATATGCATTTGCAAATCCATCTCATACGACAAGTCAATAAAAGATAATGATTGTTACTGACAGCCCCACCAATTGAGGGTACTCACTCAGTCCACTTTCATCTACCTTGATGTGTTCAAAACATGTTGCGAAATACTCGCAAAATCTATTACCTTAAAGTCTTGCCTTTAATGATCTCCAATGTGCTTCACGAGCAGAAAAGAGTAATATAATTCATACACTAATTTTTAGCAGGTTTTCGGAATGATAGTTCGAGCGTATTCTTCGGGTAGTAGATAGAGTGAATAACTAGTGGACCTGTTGCTTATAATAGTATAGAAATGGCAGCGATTTACTTTAAAGTTCATATCTACTTAATAACTTTTACTGCGGTTAATGCCGTTGATTCTACAAAGACACCGGGATTTATACCAAATATAGAGAATACGGAGTCAATATTCAGTTTATTTCCAAACTGTAGGCATCACGTTGTCCTTCAAAACATATTTGGAGTACCAAATCCTTTCAAAAATTCAAAAAGAATTTTATCATTTAGCAATATCTTAAGCGATATTCAGATGTCATACGCAAACCAGACCGCAGCGAAATCTGAGCTGGTAAGCATCTCCACAAGCAGGCTTGAACATTTTTTCAAAGCACATTCTTTATTTTCTGTTCGAAGTGGAGGCTGCGACGCGTTTTTCATCTTTTTGGATAAAATGACGGGAAAATCTCCGACGTATAAGGGAATGCGGGCGACAGCATATTTCTTCGCCATATTTCCTGTCCCCAAGTACGATTGGTTTGATTATAATTTGCTTGAACTGCCCCGTTCGATTCCTTTACCACCAGTTCATTTTCTGGTAACCCTGTGTAGGGTTAAGAAATCCAAACACAGATATGTAGAACAGTTAGGCTTGGATTACTACAGCCCATTTGAACTGTTTGTGTCATGCTGGAACTGCAAATATGATGACCTAAACAAATACCAAAATAAGTATTTGGGTGTTTTCATTGATTGCAAAAATTCTTTGGATAGTTTTTGCAATTCAAGGTTAAGACGGAGCTATTCAAATGGAGGACACATTGGACAAACCATTAAACAAGTGGACCTTCAGGATTTAGAATTTAAGGTTAGTTGTTTAACTACTGATGTCTTCACATTTTGTGAGTCTTTTGTCTCTACATTCCCTATTCCCAAAACTACTGAAATGTCTTGAAGGCATTTAATGCCATTCACATGTGAACCAACGAAACCGTTGGCCAGTATGCAAAGACTATTTCCATATGAATGGTTACTTGAATTCAGCTTCAGTGGTAAAGGTATATAAGCTATAGGGTGTTTCATCTCAAACGCAGCATTTTAAAACAAGTGGAATGGCCGAATGGATTGAAATATTTTGAATCTAAATAAATTTTTAGGTTCCTGACAAGTTTCTATTTCGAATAGCGAAGTTTCAAATTTTTATGTTGACTGATTGTCTCAGCGCATGCACGGCTAAAACAAATTAAAGAAATTGCTCATGGATATGTTCCCAAGTATTCAATCTTTTCTTTTTAACCTTTAAGCGTACTATTCATTCATTCATGAGTAATTTTTTCACGATTTAAAGATTTTTGCAGCTGTTTATATTCAAAATTAAAATCATAAACCACAATACTCAACATTAACAAATTAGATAATGAAGCAAAAATTGGTTACGATTTCGTTACTTCAGGAAATTGGGGTTTTTTACACTGGGGTTTCATTATGCACTAAACAAAATCAAACATTCAGAAATAAAAATTTTAATAAATTTTGAACTTTAAAATTGCAATATTCACTAGCGAGCTGTGTTGAAAACAAAGAACGTACAACTTGTGCATTTGATTGTGAGCTGCTTAAATTTAGCTTAAACTAATCTTTATTACCAACTCTTACAGATAAAATACGACATCCGAATGAAAGTAACTTCAACTGTGAGTAAAATCAATTGGAAGCTATACGGTTATGTTCAGAAGTTTGAAAGTAGAAAAGAATTTGAGAACTATTTAAAGATGTATGCACCAGAATCAGATTCTCTTACGTTGGCTCCCGTAATCTTCAAGGAGTATTTTATCAGAATCAATGCATCTTTGATGGGGTTAATATCTCTTTGTAAAGGATGTGGATACGTTACAGAAGTTGGCCGAGGGTACAATGGCGCCCTGACAGAAAATATTACACAGCAGTATTGGATATCAGTTGACCAAAAGAGTTACAGATTCATCACCTGCTCAAGGTACATAAAATATGTTTTTATATGTATAAAATTAAATTTATACTGAAATATCATTATTCATTACTGTTGTTTATTTCATTATTTGTAGTTTGCAGCAAGTTCAGATCGAGTTTAAATATTTTGTCACTTGTTTCGACAATTACGGATGGCTTGCCCTTCTTGGGTGTACAATGCTGATATATTTTTTAATTTCACTCAAGGTCCAAAAAACCATTTTCGACTTCGAAATATTTTTAATGGTACTATCTCCTTTTACAGAACAGTGCCCACACACGCACAGGTTATCTAAAAGTGCTCATTTAGTCCGGTTTTTTGTACTTTGGTTATTTTTCTGTTCCTTATTGACAAACTTGTATAAATCTAAGCTAACCGATGAAATTGTACTTCCACTATTGAACAATCCTGTAACAACATGGGGCGAATTGTTTTACAAGACCGAATTTAGGATATACTCTATGACACCAAAGCAAATCGTGGACACAGAGGAATACAACTTTACACACGGGGACAAACTTTATAATTATCACACCGAAAGAAGCGAATTCGAAAAAGATTTTTGTTCGATTCTGCCTGAGTTTTGGACCCGAATCGAAAGCTGGGCTCGGAAAACGAGCTACTGCGAATTTGTACGAACCAAAAATATCCGATTTTACATTTTAGTTCGTTCAAACTTCACACCTGAGGAACTTTCGTTGATGTGGATATTCAATCGAATGGAAGTTGCTAGTCCGAGGAAAATAGAATTGGCTCCATATCAAACATACTGGTATGCTAACTACACGGAGGCTTATTCAGTTCAATTTGCTCACCAAGTCCTCTCCTCCTGCAACGGCTCTGTTCTAGTGGATACTACTGAAAATTTCAAAATGTTTCTCGACTCTGCATTTCCTAAACGCTCGGCTGTAAAGAATTTACGCTACGTTAAAAGCAAAGACGCTTTTACTGTGACAACTACTATGTTAGTGTACGACAAGGGTCATAACACTTTGCTTGATCAGTTGATAACTAGATCTTCAGAACAAGGATTGTACAATTACTGGAAGCAGCGGCTGTGGTATTCAAAAGTAATCTCAAGCTTGAAGTTAAATTTCACAAATGAAATGAGACCACAGGAGCTTCGGTCTAACATCGCTTCAATATTTATCATTTACTTAATTTTACTTGTGGTCGCTGTTGTGGTTTTCTGTGATGAAATCGTCAGCTTTGCTTACTTCAAAAGTATTTGAAAGCTTCGTAACTGTTTCCCTGCAATGCTATTGGTGTTTCCTATTTCATCCTTTGCACACACTTTTTGGATTTAAAATATGCTTACAAAGTTAAGTAATTAAAAATGTGTGGAATAAAATTTTTCGAGTGTACAGTCATCTACGAACACTTTTTTGGGAGGGTCAAAGCTTGATATCCATTTTTATGATTGGTAAATATCAGGTGTCTAAATTAGGGTGATATTTTGCTCCGATAAAAGTTCCTAACGGGTCAAAAATGAACAAGAGGAAGGAGAAGGAACGATGGGATGATGTTATTATTTCGATGAGATATTGCGAGTGTAGCTTTTCAGTAATTTGTGATCACTGGGAGAACTAGGTTATCACTTAGCTTTAACATCTGCAGCATATAAAATGAACAGGATTCTTACTTAAATCTAAAAACCATTTTTATTCATTAGCTTAGACACGTAGAAAGATTTTAACTGCCATTTACTCATTTATTTTCGGCTGATCTTACCAACAACTTCAAGTAAACGATAATCAACGTTAAAAACATATTTTTGTGCAGTTACTCTACTAAAAATATAATGCAAATTATTTACAATGAGACTAAGTGTGAACATTTTTATGGAACAGGAACTATGCGACTGTATAAATAAACTGTTGTTGATGGTATGTATGGAGTTTCGAACGAATGAGTTATTGAGTCTTATTAATAAACTACTAAAATCACAGTGACGGAATAATCTATAAGTTATCAGTAGATTGAATTACTCAATTAATTAATTGAAATAGTCCCAATTATTTTTCCGCACCTGACTTCTCCAAAGCAATTGTTCTTCATATCATCAAAATTATTCAATCGATTTTGATAACTTTGAAAAATAGGTCACTCTTGTATGATTCATTAATCACAATTCGCTTATAAAAGGAGATTGTTCTTCCTACCAACTCACATCTTCCTCCACTCTATTCATTCAACATTCAGCCTTCGCTGTAAACCAATCTCCCTTAAAACTGTAAACCTGGTTTTATGCAACGGAAATCATAATGCTCAAGTTTCAAATTTCCATCTTGTGTGTATTTCTCATTTCATTTCTGGCATGCAAAGGCCTCGAAATAAAACGTGAATCAGCTTCAGTGACTTTCTATAAACAACTAGTTACCAATGTATCTAGTACAACCATAGGCACCACCCCTTTCCTCAGTATTTGCGATGGAGTTGATTGTCCGTTCACTGTTTGTTGTGACGGTGATTGCTGTGCTTGGGGGACATCCTGCTGCGGTGATTACTGTTGTCCGGTGTCTTCACAACCTTCTTTTCATCAATCTTCAACCTACAAGAGTGTTGCAGTTTCCATCCTTCTTACAACTTTAGGATTTTTTGTGTAAAGGTAAATTCCGACCTGCAAAACACACATGATTTTGATAGACGATAGTTTGCTGAAGAAACATTTAATGAATTTTTACCCTCACCTGTAAAATTTCATTTCTCTTTTTGCAGGGATCTCGTTCCTCGTGCCAAGCGTCATCGCCCTCAAAAATCTACAGGCTGACTGACTACGACAACTAGTGACCAGTCCCCAATGTGTCTCATGAAACCAGATTTGTACTTTTCTTTCATCTATTTCACCATATAATTTCTGAAATCATCTGAAGAAACATGACACTCTTAGGTCAATGATAATGATAGATAGACTCAAACAACTGCGATTGCTTTCATGTAAAGAATTTCATTCAAGGTTTCATGTTTGTTCCGATGTAAGGTTACAATGCATTCCACAAAAAAGAGAATGTTATTATACGGGAGTAATTTTAAGACTAAAATTACCTTGTAGGACACCCAACAGCCTTGTTGACGTATTTATCTTTTTGGGCCATTATTGAGTTTTAATAATAAGCAAATATTCCACACAGTGGCAAATAATCGGTTAGTTATCAATTGATTGAGTTACTCAATTGATTTGGGGAAATCGTAAGCAGTCCCAATTACTTTCCTACACCTGACTTCTCCAAAGCAATTGTTCTTCATATCATCAAAATTATTTAATCAATTTTGATAACTTTGAAAAATAGGTCACTCTTGTTTTTTAAATAATCGAAGTTCGTTTATACAAGGAGATTGTTATCCTACTAACTCACACCTCCCCAATTTATTCTTGCGACAACATTCATCCTCCGCTGAAAAGACCAATTTCCCTCATAACTGTAAACATTTTCTGCAACGGAAATCATCATGCTCAAGTTTGGAATTTCCATCGTCTGTGTTTCTCTTCTTTCGTTCTTGGCATGCGAAAGCAGTGAAGTAAAACGTGAATTAGGTTCAGTGACTTTCTGGAAACAGCTAGATCCCAATGTATCTAGTACAACCATAGACACCCCCACCACTGGGGGAAGTACTTGCAATGAAAGTAACTGTCAGAACGTTTGCTGTAGTGGTAATTGCTGTGGCTGGGGGGAATCCTGCTGCGGCGACTTCTGTTGTGCGATGGGTTCACAACCTTCATTTCATCAATCATCAACTTACATGGGTGTAGCAGTTTCCGTCCTACTCACAACTTTGGGATTTTTTGTGTAAAGGTAAATTCCAGTTTTCAACACAAAAGTGATTTCAACAGTCGAAAATTTGCAAGGAAATATTCATTAACTTTTTAACTTCGCCTATCAAATTTCATTTTCTCCCTTCCAGGATTTCTCGTTGTTAACGTCACGAATCATCGCCCACAACGTGCTGCAGGCTGATTGACAAGTAGTGATCACTGTTTAATTCATCTCATGAAACCAGAATTTTGTTTTTTTCATCAATTTCGAAATATTATTAATGCACATGCAAAAAAGGTATTTGGCAAAATTAAAACTATTTTCAGTTAATTTAAAATCTGTTTTCTGTACCTAGTTGGATTAATTAAATATTTAATTCTGAATTATTCCAAAATATATCTTAAAGTAAAAACCAATTTGGATTATTAGTAATGATTTGAATAAAACGTACTATGAATGTAATTATTAGACTATTGAGCTCAGTTACATGAACTACAAGAATAAACTTTTTCTGTAAATAATACTTAATTTTAATTGCAATAAATTGTATTCCTACATTTAACGCTTACACTCCAACTCAATCTGAAAAAACATGGCACTCTAATGCCAATTGTCAATGATAGCTTGATAGCTTGTGATAAAACACGACACTGTTGATAAAAACAACACTGCAATGCTGGAGAAGTCCACCTCTCCACACACAACATACTTAATTTCTTACTAGGTCAAGTTCATTCCATGACATTCTATCATAATCAGAATGCACAGAATGATTCAAAATAACAACTGCAGCTGTGCTTTATAAATAACTATTCATGTAGTGTAAGAAAGTAAGATTGAGCTTGTTAAGGTTCCATAACATCATTAATAGTTTACTAAAATACATTAACTAGAATCATTTTCAAAACTGACGACATTTA
>JAQGAD010002945.1:0-11685 GCA_034696625.1 Isotomurus palustris
GGAGTTTAAATGGATTAATAATTTTCACAACATGATGATAATCAAGGCCAAAAATTATATTCTGAATTCTGAATTCGTCGACGAAGGCAACTGAACTGAGGCCGCTGAAGCCGATTCGACCTACCGATGAATTAAAAGGATGCCGAGGTATTTGTAATTTATTCTACGGGCTAATGCGGACTGAGACGAATGAACTAAAGTCGTTATCATTATTTTCTGCAAGTTATCAAATCTTTCCAGCAAGTGCGAACTTATTTGCATTGCTTTAATCCAATTTAAACGAGATTTTTCCTTCTGTCCTGCACTTTTGCTACACGACGAATTGTACAACTGGATTAGATGAAAGCAACGAAATTTAGATCACGTCATGAGAGTCATTAACGTAAAACTATTGTGACATGTATATGCGAGCTCTGGATCATATTCACAGAGTCTAGATATTGCAAGTCATTAGCAGAGACTCATTAATGAGCTAATCCAATTTGATTCAGTTTCAACGAGAAGTCAACTTTAAGTGTGGTTGTTGTTGTCCAGTCTCACGCAGTCAATTGTCAAGTATCCTCGAAGGGTGGAAGACACCAAAGTTTGATTAATTATGAGTCGCGCAAGGAAATTTAAGGATAAGGTAAACCTAAAAATTTTAGCCTGTCATTTACAGTTCACATCTCTCGATTTTCGATTAAAAATTCAAGATTTGTTCCAGGAAAAGAAAGAAGGAGAGGACAATTTAGGATTCCAAGCTGAATTTGAGGTTCAAGAACGATTTTGCATAAATATTTTAAAGACAATCTTACAATAAATAAAAATTTACATTCATTTCGTGCCGATAAGCTGCAAGCAATATTAAACATTATTTTTATGAAATTAATATTAAAGCATTAATCAATTTACAGGGCCATGAGAAAGGACACAGTAGCAAAAGGGAGAAACTTTTCCCTGGGGGAAACAGTTATGAAATTGATGATCATGTTGTGGAGCTGGATGAATTAGTTGTGCGGTATGGAACCCATTTAATGAAGGTATTTTGATCTGCACCAGATAAACCTGCCGTAAACTAGTAAACTGTTTTGTAATGTTGTAAATGATACGTGACATTTAGGGGCTTCAAGAATCTCAAGTTCTTAAAAACCGAGAAGTTTACGGGAGAAATGAACTCGAGCCATCCCCAAAACCTTCCAATTTGTGGAAGTTCACATTGGCTGTTGTTGGAGGCCTGAATTCTTTACTGTGGGGTTGTGCTGTGCTGTGTCTAATATGTTATGGAGCCCAGTATGTCATTACCCCAAATGACATCGCTCCTGATAATGTACATTTATATTTCTAATTGATTACACACATCCGCAGGAATCTCCAAACTGACCACTAGCCTTGTTTATTACAGCTCTACCTCGGATGTGCCTTGGTATTCGTTGTCCATGTCTCAGGAGCTTTTTCGTTCTACCAGGAATTCAAATCCGATAGAATAATGGAATCCTTCAAGAACATGGTACCTCGGTCCACGTATGTCATCCGAAATAAATTCCGCAAGGAAATCAATGTCACCGATTTGGTTGTCGGAGACATTGTTGAAGTCAAATATGGAGACCTTGTACCAGCCGACATACGAATATTAGATTCCCAAGACTTCAAAGTAGACAATTCCAGTTTAACAGGAGAATCCGAGCCTTGCAAAAGATCTCGTGAATGCTCAAGTAACAATCCTTTGGAGTCCAAAAACATGGCTTTCTTTTCTACAAACGCCGTAGAAGGAGTTGCAAAGGCGATGGTTGTTCGTGTTGGATCCAACACGCTAATGGGAAGACTAGCCAGCCTGGCTTCCACAGTTGACGCAGGACTGAGTCCCATAGGAGTCGAAATGCATCGCTTCATCGTTATCATGACCGTACGATCTTTAGTTTTTGGAGGACTGTTTTTTGGATTGTCTCTCCTCATGCACTACAAATGGACCGAGGCAATCTTCTTCGTCATTGGAATCATTGTGGCAAACGTCCCAGAAGGATTAGCAGTGACATTTACGATGATTCTTGCAGTTACAGCGAAGAAAATGGCAAAGAAAAACTGCCTGGTGAAACATCTGCACGCAGTAGAAGCGTTAGGAAGTACTTCCGTCATTTGTTCCGATAAAACAGGAACATTGACGCAAAATAAAATGAGCGTGGCTCACTTGTGGTTCAACAATGAAATCGCTCAAGCAGACACAAGCGAATTTTACTCTGGGCAATGTTTCGACAACAATGATCCTGGCTTCATGGCGTTGGCTAACGTGGCCAGTCTCTGTTCTAGAGCCGTGTTCAAACCTGGGCAAGAAGATCTTCCTGTTCTAAAAAGGTTTCCTTTCTTCACACGGCGCATAAATATTCTTTCAGGTCAAATCATACAATTTTATTATTGCACGTCCTTAGGACAATCGACGGAGATGCATCTGAGTCAGCAATTTTAAAGTGCATGGAAAACCAGCTGGGAAATGTGGTAAGGTACCGAGCAAAGTATCCAAAACTGTGTGAAATTCCTTTTAATTCCACCAACAAGTTCCACGTTTCAATTCATGACATGAGGGACCCTAATGACCCTCGGTATCTGCTCGTCATGAAGGTAAATCGTGCAACATTACAAATTTGCTGGCGTACTCGTCAGTTGAGCTCCTTAAATAATATCTAATTAGTAGACTCATTAATTGGATTACAGGGAGCTCCTGAAAAAGTCATTAGCATGTGCAGCACTATTCTTATCAACGATATTGAGTATGAAATTGATGACGAATGGAGATTGGCCTTCAATCTGGTCTACCACACGCTCGGATCTTACGGAGAACGAGTGTTGGGTAATTTCACACATGCATCTATTTGTCATTCAAACATCGTAATGTACTATTAGATAATAATTAGTTTAATCAATGTTATATAATTGTGAATAATAATATTAGGATTCTGCGACTGCCGCCTTCCTACCGACAAGTTTCCTGTTGGCTATGAATTCGACCCGGAAAACACAGAGTTTCTTAATGTGGGATTTCGATTCGTGGGACTGATTTCTATGATAGACCCTCCCAAAGCCAGTAAACACAAGTTGACTTCACATCGTTTCTTAAAATCAGCTAGAAATGGATGCATATGATAGAATCTTCAACTTTGCAGGTGTGCCCGACGCGGTTGCAAAATGTAGAAGTGCCGGCATTAAGATCATTATGGTCACCGGTGACCACCCTGGTGAGTCTTCATATACTTTGTAATTCCTAAACATGCTTGTGTGGTTTAATGAGAGCTTTTTATCCACCAGTGACTGCCACGGCCATTGCTCGATCTGTTGGAATCATTTCAGAAGGTAAATTGTCTGTACATCAGCTTAACACCAGAAAGGGTCTAAATTGCTGCAACCCTCGTTAAATATCAGGAAGCAGGACAATTGAAGAACTTGCGATTGATCGATGCTGCACCATCGCACAGATTGACCCCAAAGAAGCAAAATCGGCAGTGATATCTGGAACAGAGTTAAAAATGCTCTCTGGGGAGGAACTGCGGAATGTTCTGAGCAACCACGAAGAAATTGTGTTTGCAAGAACCTCTCCCGAACAGAAATTCAATATAGTAGAAGCCCTACAGGATTTGGGACACATCGTAGCTGCCACAGGAGACGGTGTGAATGACTCGCCAGCCCTGAAGAAGGCAGACATTGGTAATTAATTACAGAAGAGTTGAAGGAAAGATGACCTAATAAATCAACTGTTTTAGGTGTGGCCATGGGTATCACTGGCTCTGAAGTGAGCAAGGAAGCTGCCGACATGATTCTCATGGACGACAATTTCGCCACTATTGCTACCGGAGTGGAAGAGGGGCGTCTAATATTCGACAACCTGAAGAAGCTCATCCAATACAACTTAGCTGATAACATAGCGGAAATGTACTCCGTGATGATCTTCGTTCTATGTGGCCTTCCCCTTCCAATGGGAACTATTGCAATGCTCTTGAGTGTGTTAGGAACTGATGTGATCCCAGCAGTCAGCATTGCTCATGAAACAGCAGAGGCAGACATCATGCGTCTGAAGCCTAGAAATCCTAAAACTGATATTCTCGTTACACCACAGTAAGATTTTTCTTTCTAACTTTATGAACTAGAATATTTTTGCAGACACTTCGATCTATTTACAGGTTATTGAGATACTCGTACATGCAAATGTCCGTGATTGAAGTAACTTCCGGATTCTTTTCCTGGATCGTGTGCTACTGGATGAATGGATGGGCTCCTTGGCACTTGCTTCGTATAGGAGCCAAATGGAACAGTCGCACTATGAATGACTTAGAAGATTCTTTTGGACAAGAATGGGTAAGCCAGTTGGGTTACTCGTCGTAACATATGTTTTGTTGTGACGTGGGAAAAATGGTTGGAACTCATAAACACTCCGTGTTTAGAGCTATGAAGCAAGACAAAATTTAGAGATCACTGCCCAAACTGCATTTTTCATTTCAATAGTAATCACACAAGTGGGAAATGTTATTGTGTGCAAAACTAGACGAATGAGTGTTTTCCAGAAAGGAATCAGGTACCTCTACAAAACTACTAACAATTTACCTTTCAATTCAAGCATTGTACTAAAGATCAAATCTAACAGAAACTGGAGGATGAATGTTGCAGTCATTATCGAATTGGGACTAGCATGTTTTTTCATTTACACTCCTTACATGAATGAAGCCTTGAATTTCCAATACCTGAAGTAAGCTCAAGTTTTAAGTCTGCTGCTTAGATAATTTATGACCCGTATCATTGAATCTTGTGTTGATACAAACAGACCAGCGTTGTGGATTCCTCCAATTCCTTTCGCTTTATATCTGATCTTCTACGACGAGTTGAGAAAGCTATTCATCCGCAGGTCAGAATGGGCATCACAGGAACTAACAACTTAGTAATAAAGGTCCGCAGAACACTAACTCAGCTTGACATTTAAATTAATTTATTTCTTTAGCAAAGTGAATGGCATCAATTACAATAGACATTACACAGAAGTAGAGAGAAGGTAGACGAATGTATTTCACTCTACTACTTCTGCTTCTTGTACAACATTAATCGCTGTACTAATTTTACTTCCACCATCAGCCGTCTGCATCAATCTTGAATTTTAATAAATGTGTTTCAACAAGTTGTTTCTTCTGAGACGTCAGCATGATTTTATATTAAGCCAGACAGTGATTCGCTACAGACAACTATTTTGGTAATTTCGTACTTGCAGCGTACTTGTAATTTGTTGTAATTATTAGTAAATTCTAATACCATTCAAATGATTAATTCTTTTACTTTCTAAATATTTACGTGGGCTCTGCATGCAAATTATACGTGGTAAATAATAATTAGTGAATGCTTGTAATAAAACAACTCGCTTGTACATTTATACATCAAATATCCACAATAACTCCCCATATAACTAACAGTAGTTTCTTTCATAAAAATAAAGCGCTTACACACACGATAGGTCTACACATAAGGGGCTTAACTTTGCGCATACGGACGAAGTTGTATTTATGATACAAAGATGGTATCTAAATTAGGCTGTGTATAGTCGTTTAGTCTTCTCCATCTACTACACTAGAAGTACAGTTACAGTTTACAGTATTTCACAGTATACAGAAACATTCACAGAATAATACTTGTCTCTTTAGATTACATCGATTTCCTCTTTGCACTTTTAAAATATAGCAAATATCTTTTACATTCATTCTGCCCCAAGTAGACTTAAGATTAGAACCGACGGCCGATCGACTCAATTAACAGACTAAAGTATGAGAAGAAACTGCAAAACCAACATTTCCAATATTCTAAGTTTATTATAACATTGTAGGCAGGGAGGCAGAGGAAACATTTGCTTTGCGAATCACAATCACTACCATAATCCAGTTTAACAAGTAGCACTAAAAGTCAATTTATTACTTAATCTATGTATGAGGTATCTTTTGTCTACTTCGCAATCTCAAAGGACACGAGAGTACGAACTGTAATTTTGCACAAACTTAGTAGTCGAAGTCAACGTCTAAATGCTTTACGTCGTCATACAATATACACGGTTTGAAGTGGAAGCTTCGAGAGTTTTATAACTTGTGCGATTTTGGTTGATTGTATCATCGTTTTGTATTAAGAAACTGTTTGTCCAAAGTAAACGTGACTAAGTCTGAACTCGTCTTCATGTATTTCTTTTGCACATTGCATTTCTGCCCTTTTATTATGAGCTTTTGTCCGCAGATTAATGGAACTAATAGGATTTGCCCAATTGGTTACCAACTTTGTTACGTTAAATTGCACTATTATGGTATACAAGTAGGGAGTCAAGAATTCATTAACCTCCTCTACACTTCGCAAGCTCTGTAAACGCTCAGCTGTACTAATTGTTACTTTCTAGGACTTTTAGGCCTTCGGGTTACATTTATTATGAATGGTGAATGGAGACTCATCATGTTTAATAGTTAGTTAAATTGGTGGTAGGTAGGTACACTTTTAAACATCAAGGATACACGGACGATACAAGAAAGAGGCCCTTAAGGTGCGGTTATGTCGACAAAGAGTCTTTGTACACCCACATCAGTTTACTCACTACAACAATATAACGAGTTACAAACCACCTACGCAAATATTTACGACAAAATGGAAAGTTTCATATTGTATGTTTAGCGTATCAACAACATTTTTGTTGTATTAACATATCTTGGCAAACCTCTAGGAGATTTAAAAGTCTCCTAATAACAAGGGCACACTTCAAGACTATTTATGTTCAAATTCTTCGAAAGTGGAAAGTACAAAATTACTCTAAGAGTCAAGTCAATACATTTCTAATGTCCTAATTTAGGTCACAAGAAGGAGATAGGTAATTAGCCCAGCCACGTCACTTTATAATCTTGTCGTGAGCAAAATGGACTTTCTGCTCATCCAAGTAGTTCTTTTTTGTATTTCCAAAACACAACTAGGCCAGCATACACCGATTGGATTAAAGTCAAGCAATGTCATATGTATATAGTCATACAACCACTTTCGCGACATTACAAATAATTAACGACACTTAAATCCTAATCTAAAATACTGCTGGACGATAAACATTATCATCAACGATGTTAAAAATAAATATCTAAGGGAGCTAGCCTATCCATAGCAAAACAGCTAGCACAAATACTTTAGGAGTTTTCGTTTCCATTGTTGCTTTGCTTGTCAACTGCAAGATCTTCGGGTGTGACGACAATGTTCCCAGTATTCTTAGTGCTGGAGGAATCAACTAGGGCAGCATTGGAGGAGGGTACATCTTTATTACAATTTTCATCTCCCGAAGACATTGCTGAGTCTCCTAAGGAAGAGTGTCCATTGACAATGCCTTCACCAGCGTGGATGCTTCCAAGTTCAGGTACGTCTTTCCCGTTGGTATCTTTCTCAATCTCATGCATTTCATTCATACTAGTATCTACTATTATTGTTTCTGAGCTAGAATTTGATGACGAATCAGTAGTGCTCATAACTACTTCGGTCTCAGTTGACTCCCTATTAGTTTCCACACCACTGGAGAGATCATCAGTTGATGTAAACCCCACACCTGCTGCTGCGTCAGCAAACTCCTGCAATTATTAGAATAAGCAAGTTAATACATTTACAGTTAAGACAGGCATGTTTGCAGGTCATACAAGTGCAGAAAAGTTAAATGTTGCATCAATGCTGTTAAACATTTAAAAAACTGTAGAATCTGTCAGAAAGTTCCACGTAACAATAATCGCACAAACAAACAGAAGGACTCACTTCTTGTGCCAAGTCACTGGTTGCAAGTTGACTCACTAAGCGTTCTGCGGGGATGGAAGAGTCATGGAGCTGGTGGGTGTTATCTTTCGCGGTAGTAGAGGAATTCGTTAGATTAGAACTGGAGGTAGCTACAGGATCGGATAATTGCGGCTTCAAGGGAGTTTTCATCACAACTTCTATACAGATTCAAATACATTGGAATCTCCGATTTAAAATCGATTCCATAAAAAACCCCATGCAGCATGACCTACAGAAACCTAATCTACTTTCCGTGACTATCAAAGCCGTATCAATAAAGAACTTATTGGCTTTCCATTTTTAACTACACATCAACACAACTTACACTGAGACGTAAGACACAGGACCAATCAAAAATTACATATCCAAACGAATGCATTGAAAAGTTAAAAGTTAAGAAACACGATATCAACAGGGTTCATGCTACGCACAAGACACTTTGGATCGTAGGTAAGATACTCGAGAAAATCGATTATTGTACCTTGTTCTTCTTCGGGACGTGGATCAGACGAAGACGATAGAAAACTATTAGGTCGGGAATGTCGGGGACTCAGTGTCGGACTGCTGAGACCTCCTGAAGAAGGCGACGAAACTCGCTTGGCATTACTGGTTTTTGACTGCAGTCGTTCTTGGTATCCATGATTCTGCTCACGAATCCGATGCAATTCTTGACGCCTTAGCTCAAGCTCTTCTTCCTTTCTTTCATACTCACTCTACAGAAAATAACTTGGGTTAAGGCTAACATCTTATGATCGTTTCCTATTTAAAGTATCAGTTATTCCTAACCATAATTTGGGTAAGCAGTATGCTTAGGTTGCTGTGGACTTGTTGCTGCTCTTTTTGTATCTCCATGTTCTCTTTCGTAACCTTCTGACTACCCACGATACCGATCAGCTTGTCAACTGAAATTTTTAAACCAGGAGTTAGTTAACGAATTTAAATTCTTTAAACAATAAAAACCGTACCATTTTTCATGCATGTGACGATCATCTCCTTCGCATCTTTTGGTACAGGTTCGATAGTGACGTCTGCGGAGCCTGTACTTCCAGAAGATAATTGGTTTTCAACTGGAATGTTAAAAAGCTTTGAAGCGAGACGCATTTTCTCTTCGAGGGCTTTTTGCACTGCCAAATCAGCCCGTTTGAGCTCCTCTGTTAAAAGACAGATTACATGGTCATTAAATAAATTTCGGAGTTTTCACTTCCCGCAATCGCATTACCCTTCGGTTCTTAGCTATAAAGCATAATTATTTATACAAAGACATGAGAATAGTACCGTAAGGAGATAGAACAGATTGGGCGAACTGCACATCGCGAGTGACCACTACCACCTCAGAAGGTTCAACAAGTGGTGAGCTTTCTGTCACTTTAAGGAATTCTCCTTGTTTTATTCTGCGTGGTGCACTTGGAGATGCGGATACGGAGCGACCGACTTTAGACCCAACCATGAGTTTCCCATCACCTAAGCCAATTTATGTACAGCCATAATATTTGATAGCCCCTTTTAAGCATTCAACAACTGTTTTCCGGGGCATGCCATGTTCCCAAGCGAATAATTCAAGGACAGAAAGTCATTATGTACCTGATTTATCTGGCGAAAGTGCTGGTGGCGGTTCAGAACTTGTGGAATCTGGGGCTGGACTAGCTTCTTTTTGAATAATTTTAGGCGAGCCTGGATGGTTATGATCGTGTACATGCCTGCCGGGTGATTCATTCGACTGTTCCGCAACTGAATCTCCTGCATTTGTCAGTCCTTCGGTTCCTGATCCTTCCACAGAACTGGAAAAGATATTATTTTTTATACTTAATGGACTCCACACCCGACTTTCCTTCCTAAACAGAATAAGGGACTTGCATTTATGAACTGTCACTGTAAATCTAAATCAAACACGAAACCAAACATTTTAGAATGTTTTCATTTCCTCGTAAAACTGCTCTGACTGTTTGAAACGCTTGTAGCTAACCCATATAAATATAAACGATCCCATATCTCCCTCCTCTACATGCTTTACACAACAGTGATTCTCCGAATCAACATCTTGACTAAAACTATTTCTTCTTCTTTTCCATCATCATCATCGTCTAATAACGAGAACGGCTTACTCATCTTATGATTTCTATGCATCAGAGTTAAAATCCGCTAGAAATGACGACAATACGGAAATGTAATAGTGTAGGCGTATAGGAATTTAAAGGAAATAAGTTATAATTAATTCATGTTTGTTGGTAGCCTCGTGGTAATCATATTTCTGAGCATGAACTCTTCAATCTCTAAAATAATCTGAAGTTTAGACTACATTCGAGGAGCCAATAAACTTATATATGGACATTAGCGCCCACCTTCACATAGTAATTTATTGTAGAACATAAGAAAATCCAACTCACTCTTTACTCTTGTCTTCAGGTTCAGCATTTATAGACGGTGGAATGTTAGAGGCTGGATGGAGCTCAGATCGACGGGATTCTTGCCGATTTTTGTAATCATCTGCTGCTTTTGTTATGTGATGAAACCACCTAGAAAAAAAATTCGTTATGTATAACTCCTTCCGCCTTAATTACATATAAGTCAACGTAATCATTGCCTTTTAAACAACTGAGCAACACACATGTGTGCAGCTGTTACACTGCAGTGTGCATTCGAGAGTTGGGTGCCAAATATCTTTATTATCTTGGAGCCACACTTCAATTGAATAAATTATTAATGAAGCCAGACAATTAAGTGTCTGTTACACCACATTCAACAAATTTTGATCACTAATTACACTTAAAAGTGAGCTATTTCTGCCTTTGCTTCATAGCAAAGTACGTTCATGCACCCATTCAAAGTGTTTCAGACCGAACTCACCTAGTAGCTTGATTTTGTACTCCATTGATAACATTTTTCAAAGGATTATTAGCCATTTTTGACACAAACTTAAATAACACTTTCAGCAAATATCTACTTTTAGCACTGCTGCCCCAAAGAACTTTTAAGCAACTAATAACTCGTTCTTGAAGTTGTTGTATGCTCCTATTAAGTACACATTTTCACTGTGCATAAGAAACAAGAACTATCCAGGACATATAAACAAAATTCCCGTAAATACCCCATGGAAGTTTTTACCTAGTTTAAGAAACAGAGTACAAATGAGGCAAACCCGCTGCACGTTTCTTCACGCCTAAAAGAAACTTCACGATTCACAAAAACAAAAAGACTCACTCAGTAAAAGATATGTAAGTGAAAACGAGGCCAAAATCTGGATGCCGTGGTACACTAAAAAGAAGCCTCAGTGCCTGATAATATAACCCAAAGAATTTCTTTCTTCACCACGAAGGTATAAATGAGAACTTTGTTGTGGAACTTTCCGGGATGCCAAGGATATTTATCTGACTCCCTAGCTTCTTGTTATCTTTCACTCAATTCTGCTTACTCTATCCGCACCTGACTCAGCCTCTGGTTAATACAAAAGATTCCGAACACTTCCCCACATCTACATCTACAGTTTGGTTTTGGTACATCATCGTAGATTCCCCGGAGACGACGAAGCATATGGAAAGAACTTTCAGTTCAAGCAATGAAAGGGGAAATACCACAGTCACATTACTTCTTGAAAATACGCCAAACTGCCAAAAGCTCCTTTTCGAAAACTCTGCCAAGACACACAGCATATACGGTATTGGAGCTTATAGCATGTAGTGTCTACGATGCTCCGTCCCCAACCATTCTTATTAAAACTCCGCTAACATTATGATGAATAATATTGAATCTGGCAATACTTCAGACGCACAGGAAGTTTAAAGATGAAATGATGAGATGAAGGGAAAGCCTGAACATTTAACTTTCCACATACCATGTTATGTTTTTATGTCATCATTTGCTGCCAGTATAGTCTGGACCTGTAGTAATCTACGCTATCACTTGAATACTAAT
>JAQGAD010002946.1:0-11684 GCA_034696625.1 Isotomurus palustris
ACAGTTTAACACTAAAGGGAAAAGTGAGATATGTTCACTTCGAAGACTTAAACTTTAAACTGTGATCACTTGTTGGTTATAAAAGGTGAGCATTAATCACATAAGTATGAGCGACTGCTGGTGCTGCAGTGATCTCTAAAATGAGATAATGAGAATATGAGCCCAAAGTGAAAACGCTTATGGGATTAGCGAGCTCGCCATGCAATATCTGAGTGGCAACTGATCAAGTTGTGGAGGTGCTGGTTTGTCCAAGGTTGCTTTAATCTTGCATCTTTCTGCAGTCCTTTACTGAATTTGCGCAATGGGTTCATTCAGCACCATTCCCAAACTGTCTTCTTTTGCTTGCCTCTCGTCTCCGAACTTCTTCACACTGTCTGTGCACTATTTATAGCAAGTGACTACAGATTATGAAAATCTTGACGGAGCAGATAAACATTGTGAATGAACAATTTTACCACGCTGCGTCTCATGCGGGCCCAATTAAAACTCGAAGCATAAAAAGTTACGTGACAAGAATGGCTTAAAATGAGGTCCATTTAGATTTAGATTTATATTGAAACAATCAGACCTTCAGTTATTTAAGTTATCTTAGGTGATTTCTATTGAGTTCATTTCAATGCTGAGAGTTTGTCTAGTGCTCGTTCGTAGTCTGTAAAGTGACTTTTAACAACATGCTACACAAGCACTACCAAACTTGGTGACGGAAAGGGAAAGCTAACGCAGGCACCCTGTCGTTTCATGTCGACAAGCAGCATTTACAAGGGCCGTAAGGTCGTAAATAAATTAAAAATATAATAAAATCTCTTATTATACAGGTTTCTCACCACCATCACTTTATAGCAGTGTCAATTTATTAGTACTGCTTATCAAACTGTAACAATTAACACTGAATCCAGTCAGTGAAAGTAAAAAACTATATTATACATCAGTCACTGGTAGTAGCATATCATCGTCATTGCAATTTATCATGAAGAAGTAACAGCTTCTCAACAATGCATGTTACTAAAATATGGATATTAAATAGTAAGTTAATGTTATAAGTACTACAGTTACAGTACTAAACTAAGATTAGAAAGAACTGTATTCGTCTTCTTCATAATTCAGTCTAACATAAGGTTGGAGAAGTCTTGGCCAATAGCCGTGGTTCTATTGTCATCTACGCGGACCTCGTCTTCCCCAATACAGGACGGATCATCTTTGCTTTCCATTTCTTTCACGAAATCCTGCTCTTTCAAATCCAACACCGCTTTTTGGTCCCGATCTCGAATGTATCCTATTCAGAAAGTTTTAAAAATCTGTATCACTAGGAGCAGTATAAGTCTACGTTGATCATGAAACAAGCATGTGATTACAATACGAAAGGAACTGCTAGAAACCAAAACAAACCTGTTCTAGGAGCCGACATTAAATTGCCTGCGACCAGTTTGGGCCACTGACCAATTCCTTCTACCATTTGTAGGCCAAGTTTAGCATCTTCACACTCCAAAGATAGAGCTATGGTACGGATGACTTTGAGCTCAAGCTAAGAAGACATCAACATACATAAGAAAGGTATCTGTTTATGGAATCTCGAAAAGAAAAAATTGGTTATGCTTGCATTACCTCGTTAAATTTAAGGGACGGGGATCTTAGCTTAGATATTATGATACGTTCTAATCGATTTCGGAGAATCATTACTGCATCAACAGTAGATTTTTGGGCTTCCAGTGAGATCCAAGAGTTAATTTTAATACGGGACAGTTTTTCAGCATCAGTGCTTAGAACACCTTCGACATTCACTGCTTGTGCACCTGATCCAAAGCACAAAGATGCCATAATATTAGATTTGCTGAACTACTACTACCTATGAATACGACTTCAGTAACGTGGCATACTTGATGAAGGCACTATGGTAGTTTCTTGATTTCCAGCAAAGATAGCAACAGCTAAATCTCCGACACCAGTACATCCGCGAATTAAGTGTTTCGGTCCATGCTGGCTCATTTCGTCGTACATAATCCAGTCCAAGGGAAGCTTAGGAAGCCCTCCTTCTCGTTTGTACACCACAGTAGATAGTGGATGCAACGAAACATTTTTATGAAACCTAAAATACTCAACATTAGTCTGACGGATCTGAAGAATTTGGATCTAACAACCGAGTAGATGAAAAATTAAAACGAATAAACTTACTCGTTGTAGAGGCACTTTTTCTCTCGATTAATTGCACAGAGATTGGGGTACAGCGTCGCAACAAGAATGCCTCTAATTAAAGCTGAATTGTCTGAATTAGTGTTGACAGCATGGAGATCTACTGCCCCTTTTGAATTGACAAATCGTGCGGCTCTAAGATGTCCTAATAGCTGTGCTCTGATTCCATAAATCATTTCAAACGTATTGGAGGACAAAAACTGATCAGAGCAAAACTTCTGAGTAGTATCGATCCGGAACATCTTCGATATTTCCCAGTACTGTGAACCAATAATATTCATCGTTATATGAAGTGTTACCACATTTTGAACAAAAAAATCAAATCTCAAATTGTAATACCTGAAATGCTCTGAGAGCACAAAAATGATCACTTAATGAGCCGGCAGCAAATTCGGCTTTTTTCCCCAGAGCTCGCTGTTTTTCAGAAGGATCAGCAGGCATTTGAAACGGATCTCTTTAGACATTCAGACAATAATTGTAATTATTACTGTATTAAAACTGATTTCGGCACCTAGATTACTAGGGCCTTTGAGTGAGTTTAAAATATAGCTGAGTAATTGCTCTTACCTGTATGATATTATTGAAATTATCGATAGAATTGGGTCCAAGCACTGAAGCACAACTCCATATATCAAAGCTTTACCAAGCGAAGGTTCTACTGGAAGATCCAATAAGCACAGACCGAGTTGAGTCAATTCTTGTTGTTTACTTATCGCACCCAAATCAATTAGCTGATCTATTGCTTTTTTCACGGCTATTGGTGCAGGAGGTTCAGGCAGTCTGGCAAAGAACTCTTCGATCTTCTTTTCTTTAATGATAAAGGCACGGGCATACAAGCACAGTTCTTGTAAAGACGATCGCAGGATCTCGGGAGTAGGAAACATCGGCATGAAATCGTATCTCGCTTTAGAATACAATCGGTAGCATATACCTAATCGAGGAAAACAAAATTACTATTTCAGCACAAAAATTTGTGGCAAAGACAAGTGACAAAAAACGACTTAAAATTAAATGACAGGACAAACCTGGTCGACATCTACCAGCTCGTCCTTGCCGTTGGTTCGCAGAAGCCTTGGAAATCCAATTAGACCTCAACTGAGTTACTCCCGTCATTGAATCGTATGACTTCTCTTTCACTTTTCCGGAGTCTATCACATAAACGACATCTTCAATTGTTAAGCTAGTTTCGGCAATGTTGGTTGATAAAACTATCTTCCGGACTCCTCTTCGTGGCTTCTCAAAAGCTGACTTCTGATCTCCCGTTTGAATATTAGAGTGGAGAAGAAACACGACCAATTCATTTGAGTAGCGGGCCATCTCATTGCCAGTGAAAAGCAACTGTTTCAAATTTACGATTTCATCGTAACCTGGCAGGAAGACTAAAATAGCTCCTACGTAATCAGTAGAGATATGAATCTTGCGTATTAATTTCAATGTCAAAATTAAGTCTACACGCTCCTCGTCAATAGTAGCCAGGTATCGTTCCAATCTTTGAGCATCAGCAGTTGACGTAATTGATGAGTTAGCTAAACTTAAGCTCTGAGACACAACTTGACTGTACTGGTGTTCTGCAAGAACTTCACGAGCAGCGTTCTGATCATGATCATCTGCCCAATCAATAGCTGTGAAGGTTCTTCCATACTCAGGTAGAAATACATTGACTGTCACATCAGCACCAAGCGATAACAACGCTTTAATGGGATCAATCCATCCTCTCACAGCAGCAGCCATGAGCATCGTGCATCCAACTTCGGAATGCTTATAGTCCACTAAATCTCTTCGGTGAGCCGCAAGTTCCAAAAACCGTCTAAAACTGGTTTCACTTCCTGTTTCCCATACTTCTTGAATCAACTTATCAATATTCGCGTTTTCTTTTTTCAACACGCCATAGTCTCTCTCAGGTACATCACTAGTATAACTGAAGGCAGCACCGGATCTAGATCTTCCCTGTTCAGATGATGTGTTTTTTCCTGCACCTTGCAGAATCGCAACAAGGCCATCTTGAATATTTTGTTTGCTTGTAATCTTCCCCCCAGACGACTTGTTTTTCGATCTTTGCATTTCTAAATTCTCGTAATTCAGCTCCGCAAGTACACTGTCTAAAAACACGATTTGAACTGGATAGAGTCGTCCTTTAACAGTTAACATCGGACATCGTTCCGGTCCTCCAAAATATGATGTTAACAGTTGATTGTCCATGTCTGCGCCCATCAAGATTAAGCTGAGGTTAGGATAAAATCGACCTAAGTCTCGGATACACGCCAGGAGTAGGTCGGTGTGTCGATCGCGTTCATGAACTTCATCCAAAATTATGTGAGTGGTGTGTTTAAGAACTGAATAGTCGAAGGAAGTCAGTGAACGAAGCAGAATTCCACTAGTACAGTAAGTCAACACAGTAGACACGGGTGAAAAGCAGCATTCAAGACGAATTTGATAACCAACACTGTCTCCAACTTTCTCTCCTCTTTCAGTAGCAACTCTGTCACTTATTGACACAGCAGCAATCCTTCTAGGAACAGTGCATAGCACTCTTACTGGCTTTTTTTTCTCGTAAGCATCGTCCAAAATAAATTGTGGAACCTGAAACAAAGTTGAACGACAGATGTATACTATCTTCCTTACCACTACGAAACGAAACCAAATAAATAACGAGTACAATCTACAATGGTTTACCTGAGTCGTTTTTCCACTTCCAGTATCTCCTTTTATAAACACCACTTGGTAATTTTCTATCAAACTCAGAATTTCTTTTTTGTGATGCCAGATTGGAAGTTTCTGTCGAGCACCATCAAACCGATTCGAACGCTTCTTTTTAGGAATCCGCGGAGCAGGCGAACACGAAATACGATGCGTGTAATCGTTTCCAGTCCGTTGGCTGTGTGCTGAAATCGAATCGAAGTATTTTCATGTTTTACGTAATCTAACATGTTTCTTTAAGTTAAATAATTGTTTACAAATATTGAATAATTACTGAGATAGCTACTGTATGTTAGGTTTGAGTCCACAGAAGCACCTGGGACGAGTGTCGACTGCTCTGTCTGACCCAAATCGTTAGCGACTGCTTGCATCAATTCTTGTGACCTCTCACTTAAATCCATTCGCTTAAGAACAATTTGATTAAGCTCCTTTTTCTTCGACACAGTTAAGCGACGATGGTCTCCTTGTCTGAAAATAAAAGGAGTTTACACATGTGACACTGAATAACTAAATGCCACCAGTACATACATGAACTTTAGAAGCCATAATATACGTTTTAAAACTAAATCCTCCTCAAATACTTACCCACAGCTGGCGGACTTCAAGCCCAGCTGAGCACACCGAGCATGAATATACCCCCTCTCGACATTCGACAGCGTTTGAGGGAACGTAAACTCTACAGAAAATAAGTTAATTTGACACTGTCAATTTAGAAATAGCCACACTTGACGCTACAATATAGTTTTACATGATTTTGATACCAGAAATGTGAAAGTCCTCCTGGAACTTCTTGAGAAGATCGTCAATCTGTAGTTTCATGGAAGGAGGAATTTTGGTAAGGAACTCATTGAGTCTCCTCATGTTCTTCTCGTCGAAGTCACCCATCTTATCTTCTTTCTCCTTATCGAAGTCCCTGCAGGGTACTTTTTAGCTTCCCAACGAATCCCTGAGAATAATACGCTGCAACCTGTAAGACAAAGAAAATACGTGCTTCTTACTTGACCGTCGCAGACAAACTGAGGAAGTGAAGCGAAAATTGAGCCATACTAAGGGACAAAGGAGCGAAAACGAACGAAAGGACAAAGCCCTTAAGGGTGCTCGTCACACACGACACACTCCGCATTCCTTCCTCCACCGCCGCCGACCGCACCACCCGAGCCTCTCCGCTCCTCCAAAGTCCCCTCAACCTCACCCTGCCTCTTCAGCAACGAGAGGTACTTCAAGATTTCTTACCTTATTGACGACGTCGTCGAAGGTACTTGTGGAAGCTTGGAAATGTCACGTAATAACAAGTCAAGATTTAATGTTTAAGAATTTTGAACCAAGAAATCGACGCTCCTACATTATGTGATTGACGTACGTCGATTTCTTCTGCACGGCACCAACAGTAACAACCTAACTCGAATGTGTCCTGCCGCTTTATAAAACTCAGCTGCTTGTTTTATGCGGAGTGAGTGAAGAAGTCACGATGTTCTTAAATCATGCTGGAGCAGAGTGGAGTTTGGAGTTAGGGTTTATTTTTGTACGTAGGTGTACACAACAGTGTATGACTTTCGCGGAGTATTCTGAGGAATTTTTATTTTTATAACACACCACACAATGCACAGGTCTGCTTTATGAATGAATGAATTGGTGAATTCTTTATTGTGTGGATTAAACTTGCTAAACAAATGACTACCAATACAAGTTTGGGTACATTTTATACTGGAACTATGAAGGGTATTTTATTATATGGGGTATGTGATAAGGTGAATTTACTTTTAGATGGGTGAACTTAGTTTTAAGTCGGATTTGCTTGTATCAATTGGTTTGTCTTTTCTGTTCCTGCTGAAGATGGCTTGGATGTCTTCAAGCGTCTTGCCTTTAGTTTCTGGGACGCATATGAATACGAGTAGCGTTCCTAGGAATGATACACCAGCGAAGATCCAGAATGCCCAAGCCACTCCGACTGCGGTGACGAGGGACGCATAAACTTTGGTGACGATAAATGCGGAGAACCATACGAAGGAGGTAGCGATAGCTGAGCACTTTCCTTTGACATTGGGATGGAGGATTTCGCCCATGATGGTCCATGACAAAGGTCCAATTCCTACTGCGAAGGCGATAATAAATACAGCCACGGATACGAGAGGAAGCCATGTCAAATCCGCAGGAGCGATCTTTCCAGGTTGGAGCGACTGAATGTGGAAGAACAAGCCAAGGGCGACGAAAGAAAGGGCCATGAAAAGCTCGGAGAGAATGAGGAGGATCCTTCTTCCGAATCGGTCGACGAGGAAGGTACTGCCAATAGTGGCTACGACTTGAATCGTGCCTACAATTATCGACGAAGCATTTGCATCCAGGGATGTGCCGGCAGCTTGAAAGATCTCAACGCAGTAAAAAATGACGATATTAAAGGCAGAGGCTTGTTCGAGAACCATTAAGAGGAGACTGACACATAATGGCTGAAGAATTGAACGACCCAGGCAGTCTTTGAAGGATAACGAGGATGCAGCACTCTCCTGCACGCTAGCTTGGACCTAAAAAATAGCTGACATCAGTAATTGTGGCATTCAACTGGTTTGAGGGAGTAACTTACAACTGAAAGTTCTTGAGAAATTATCGCTGGGTTGTCTGTTCCTCGGAACCAACATAACGACTTTTGAGCTTCAATGAGTCTGTCTTTACTGATGAGATAACGAGGACTCTCCGGAAGCAGGGAAAGCAGTACGAGACCCAAGATGGAAATGAGACTGGAAATCAATGTCAATGCTTTCCAGGTAACAAAGGTTCCCAAGACATACCTAAGTAAGACACATTGCACAGGTATTATCAGTAATTCATTTCAGTAGGAATAGGAATTTAGTTAAACAGTTTAGACCAAGAACATATTATAGCCTTACGAGAAAAGAATTCCTGACACTAGCATAAGTTGGAATATGTTCATTAGAGTGCCCCGTATGCTGCTTTTCACTGTTTCTCCTACATAAACAGGTACGCTGAGTGAGAAGACTCCTCCACAGAATCCTGAATTTTTTTTTCAAAAATTACCCACAAATTCAAGTTATACTTCACCAGGAATGTGTACAAATCATTATTAAAAGCACCTGTAATGAACCTTCCAAAGCACAGCATAAAAACTCGAGTAGAGAACCCTATGAGAATCCATCCCACAGCAAAAGGTATTGCGAAAACTTGCATAGTTTTTTTTCGTCCGAAGCTGTCGACACTTATTCCTGCCACCGGACATGCTGCAAGGGCTCCCAACTAAAAAGGATTCAAGCATTTAAACTAAGTGAGGTAAGTCGGTGAAAAGGGAAAAAGAATACGGCTTACAGTTGCGATAGACCCAATCCAAGATTGCTCTTCCGTGGAAATATTCCTGAAGTGACCGTGACGTTCCTGAAGCATATTGGGGAGTGCTGGAGAACTCCATCCTAAAACTGCTCCAAGTCCGAAGACTCCGATTGTTACTGACAAAAAAACAATTCAATTCATGAATTTTCTGTAACTCTTACTTTCATGGAACAACTTACCTATTACAGTAGCTAAGGTCTGGTTAATGTGCGACTTGCTGATCATTTTAAAATTCAATCCTAGCTTGGAAGCTTCTTATACGTACTTTTGGATTAGGTAATTTTCTAAAAGTTGAATTTGTAGTAGGTTTTCGAATGAGAGAATGGAATTTTTCTATAAAAACTTCAGACTTAATAGACATCATGCGAAGTAACAGACTCCAAGTTTAGAATACTTAGCGAGTCGGACTGATCACTCGGACAGAAGGATTGCTGAGAAAAAAACGGAAAGCTTTTGCTGCCGGGACTGCAGAAAATGGTTTCGAATCTTTTAGATTGAAGGTGAAATAAGAACTCGCTCATTGAATACGAAACGGTGGTATGGGTATTTATATGAAATCCAGATGCGCGTCATAGTCTTTCTTCGCGTTTTCTTATGGTTATTTGTTATTAACCTTTTACAGATAATAATTGTTGAAACTAGTTAGCTGCAGAGAAGAAGCAGAAGAGCAGAAGAGGTTACAATAGGCAATCAGCAATATAAAGTTCTCGTTACCACTACCACACTGCGGCTTCATTTACACCTCCATTCGGTGTATTCCATATTGTGAACTGGGCTCTATGTAAATCATTATTTTCTCATTAACTCTGCCCTGTGGAGGAAACTTCTTACAATTAGTATAATTAAGTCAGACCGCACAATGGACTGTGAAAATATGAATTATTTAGCATTATCTAATGTAAACTTAATAACTAAAATAAATTAGAGAAGCTGTAGATCATCCATTTTTGTATTACGTGATCACTTTTGGACCTTGAGTTATGCTTTAATAATTCGGTGTGTATTCATAGCACATGATGCAACCAATACTTTGAGATGTCATCCTTTTAGTGAGACCTGAGATCATCGCTGCAACTTTCATATGAGTAATTTGTGGACAATAAGGATATGAATAAAGTTTCATAAACTACTGAATATATAGGGTTTTCTATATTGCTCTCATTGCGCATGGATTCCCGACTTCCGAGAATCGGGTTAGTGCGAATTCGGGAATCCGCAATCTCAAGATATGCTCTATTGGGATTCGGTTTCAGGTTTTTGCCTTCTACATGTGACTGTTCTGATTTCGCACACATGACTGTCTAAAAATTATAAATAAATTGCAGTGTGGCATAGTAATAGTGTACATCAAGTTTCATTCATTTACCTGGCTGGCAAAGTTGGCATGGGCAAAACGCCCAGAACATAAATGCAATATTGCTGTAACCGGAGAGTTTTTACATTACAGCTTTTGCCATTCTTGTTTGGTCGATAATTCTTATCTTTACGAGCAAACACATAAGCCATTGTCACCTCCAGTTGTTTTCAAAAGTCATTATTTGCTTGATAACCTTTCCCGTGAGTTGGCTGTGAATTTGTTCTTCCATATGGAATTTTAAGGATTTGTATTTCCCCTAGGATTAATTTATTTAAAGTGTTTGAAAGCCCCAGCGGAGATCAGGGTCCTTCCCCTTTCCGGTTTAAATCATGACCCGTATTTTGGTTACTGGCGGAGCAGGTTATGTAGGCTCCCACACAGTAGTTGACCTACTGGAGAATAATTATGAAGTAGTGGTGATCGATAACATGGTAAATGCTGTTTTGGGTAAGACTTCGCTGTTGAGAAACATATCAGCTCTTTGATAATTAAGGATGAGGGCAAATTTTAACTTTTCTAGCCGATAATGGAAAGCCAGAAAGTCTTAACCGGGTCGAGAAAATGACAGGGAAAGCTGTAGACTTTCTTAACGTAGACTTGTTGAACCAAAGTCAGTTGGACGATGTCTTCCAGAAGAAAGGTCCCTTCAGCTGTGTAATTCACTTTGCAGCTTTGAAGGCTGTAGGGGAGTCGTGTACGTTGCCTCTCTTGTACTACCGGAATAATGTTGCTGGAAGTGTCAATTTGCTGGAGGTACTCATAACTCATTTTGCGTGGAAAGCACTAATGACATACATAATACCTCACATCAGTGTAATTAGTAATTAAAGCAGTAACATGGAATATTAGGCGATGTGCAAGTACAATTGCAAAGCAGTTGTATTTTCATCATCCGCGACAGTCTATGGAGATCCCAAATACTTGCCTATTGACGAAAATCACCCGACAGGAAATTGTACGAATCCTTATGGGAAGACCAAATTCATGATGGAAGAAATCATGCGTGATGTTTGCCTCTCTGATCTTGTATGGACTTAAATACTTATCGGCTTAAAATGTTCAGCTCTTACTTATCGCAAACTATTAATATTGTAGGAGTGGAAAGCAGTCATGTTAAGATATTTCAATCCGGTTGGCTCTCACCCTTCTGGGCTGATAGGTGAAGATCCGTGTGGAATCCCAAATAATTTGATGCCGTATATTTCACAAGTAGCTGTGGGAAAGAGAGCTCGTCTTCAAGTCTATGGGAAAGACTACGATACGAAAGATGGAACAGGTAACATGACACTTGTTTGTGCTCTGCAGTGTTGAGCTATATTTATTTTGCAGAGCAGTAAACTGTACACGCATCCCATGAATGGACCATTGAACCACATAATGATTTTTTTCTCTTAAAGGTGTGAGAGATTATATTCATGTGATGGATCTTGCTGTGGGGCATGTAGCAGCGGTTCAAAAGATAGCTGACCCTGACTTCAAAGGGTGGAAGGCGTATAATTTAGGAACAGGGAAGGGTAATTCGGTGCTAGAAGTCGTTGAGGCCTACAAGAACGCTTCAGGAAAAGATATTCCGTATGACATTGCCCCACGGAGGGCTGGAGATATTGCTGCTTCATTCGCAGATTGCAGAGTTGCAGAGAAAGAACTGAATTGGACAGCCAGGAAAAGTCTCCAGGATATGTGTAAGCATAATAATTATTGCTAAACTAAACACTGGAGTAAGTAAGCGATAAAGATTTACAGCGCATTTTAACTGACAGGTATCGACTCTTGGAAGTGGCAGTCAGAAAATCCTACAGGCTTTCAGAAAAATTGATACGAATTTAATGTAGTTTTCTTCATAGCTATTTTTCAGGGATTAGACAATAGAAATGAGTCAATATTTTACTAATGCTGTGCAATAAGGCTCTCTTATAGAAAACTATTCAACCAGATATATTTATTTTTCGTATATTACAAGTATGAAATATTAACAATTTAGCAACAATAAATAGTTCCATAGACTGTCAGGACGGGAATTATTACTGAATAAATGTGAACGATCAAATATTCAACTTGATATATGCCAATATTATGGCTTTTTCGTGGATTTTTTTCGAGGCATTGC
>JAQGAD010002947.1:0-11683 GCA_034696625.1 Isotomurus palustris
TTCGACAATGTCTTTGGTGAGTTCTTGTTGCATAAGATGTGTCTTCTCTTGAAGATTACAAAGGTTCTTCTGGGCTGTACATTTTCCCGACGAATTGTAGGCAGCATAGGGAATCCTAGGGAGATCAATGGCAAACGTCACTGGAATAGATCTCTGGTACAATACAACGCCCGCAGCCTTTCCAACCAAACAATCCCTTCCGGAGTCAAAGACCCATTCGACACCTCCACCGTCAGCCGAGTTTGGGCGGAAGGTCCTTCAGCGAGTCGCCTCAAACTTTCCGCCTCCACCTGCCACAAGAAATCCCAGTCAAATGACGTCACATTTGATGAAAATGAATCTTAGCCACGTACCACGGGAATCTGGGGTTCCTCTTTATTCAGCATCTCCATGGAAGTCACACTGCATTCCTTCGAGGGAGGTAAAAAATAGTCTATTTTGGCAGTGTTCAAAGTTGATTCTCCTCGAGTCAGAAAAACAATTATTCGGTAGGTTTTGACCGTTCTTTCTTGACTTGTACTTCGCTTGAAGCTCCCCCAAAATGTCCCTGCGTTTCCGTAAGTTCCCTTGAGTCATGCGTCGCAAAGCTGCATCAGAATTATTCGTTCGTTTCGTTTCGTTTCCAGATTGTTGGAGTTGCCGGATGGCGTGAAAACCCTCGTGGTATCCCTCGTCGCCTCCGGGAAAGGTGGACTCCGCCATCTCCTCATCCTGCGTTCAGTTTGTTCGGCCACTCGCTCGTGGGTCGACAACTTCCCGAACCGAACAGCTGTCTTCTCCAAAGCACTCGTGAAAATGGACGCGGATTTCAACTCCCTGTGGCGTTTCCTGGTGTTTCCTCCCTCGCCAGCAGTTACCGCGTTGTCCCTCCAGGTTGAGGCTCTCTGTGGTGAACATTCGCTGCAAGAACACGGAGCTTGGATTGGATTTTGCACCTTTTGGAAGCCCCGATTGGAGTGGCTGGAGCTGCGTGGAGATGAGGACATCGATTCACTTAAAGTCCTCAGTCCGCGTCTGTTGGAGCTGATGGAGTCGCCTAACCTGCAGACTCTCCACTTGTCGCAAGGTTTCCTGTTTCGGGAGAATTTACCGCTTCCCTCGTGTCTCCTCAGGATAAGAGAACTTCGTTTGAAGCGGATTCACCACGGATGGTACGACGGAAGTAGATTTTTCTCTCAGCTGGAGAAGAATGGAAATCTTCGGGAGCTCCACGCATCGCTTTTCGACAGAGAAGATTTCCTCGATTACGCCAAGTTGGTTGATCTAAAGAAGGAGGACACGCGACTTCAGATTACCTTCGACGCTGCTGAATTAAAAATGGCCAGCTTTCTGATGGCTCCGAATCCAAATTTTTATTTCCAGGAAGCGCCTCAAAAGTTGTTAACATCGCTCGTCGCCTCCAGATCCCAAACTCGATTAAAGCTTGATAATTTACGGGATTTTGACGGATTGGTGACAGAATTGTTTCCAGGCGGTGGTCGTTTGCAACTGCTGTCAATGATCGAGTCAATTGTCCAATGGATTCCAAAGGAAGGCGACTCGTTGTCGCTCCTGGAAAGTCTTCCGCAGTTGAGAGAACTGAAGCTTTTGGAGACGAAACATTCATCCGTCGACTTTGACCAACTCACCTTCCCCAAGTCTCTGGAACTGTTGAGATTCTCGAGAGGATTCCCATCAGTTGGAAACCTGCCGGAGTCTTTGGCCTCCCTCTGATTGAGTCAGTACGAGTGTGACATCGCCAGCCTCCTGAATTCGTTGAATGTGTTCAGAATTCGCTGCCCTCGACTCGTCTCATTCGAAGTGACTTGGAAGTTTGCCCAAGGAAAGGCAGCAGACTTGAACTTTCAAATATCTCCCGGATTCCCAAGTAACTCAAACACAATTAAGTTTCCTCACTTTTGGATAGCTACACATTTCCTCGTAACACAAATGTTCCCTTTTGATTTAGAGTTGAAGAAACTCGTTTTCTGGGGGAAAGTGACGAAGGCGAACGTTGGAGAATGTCAGGCTGCTTTTGCAAATGCGTTTGACTGGGGAACTCTGCAGCCGCACTTGTTGAAGTTGACTTTCCTGGATGAAGAGGAACGGCAGATTCCCGTGGTACGATTTTTTTCATTTAGTGTGACCTCGTTTGACTTGAATTTCTTGTGGCAGGTGGAGGCGGAGAGAGCGACTCGCCGAAGGACCTTCCGCCCAAACTCTGCTGACGGTGGAGGTGGCGAATGGCTCTGTGACTCCGGAGGGAATTCCGTGGCTGGAGGAGTTGAGGACGCTGGCGGCTGCGAATTTCGGAAGGCGGGAGGAGATGGAGGGACGCGGAGAATGGGTGGAACTATACGGCCCGTGGAATTTGCGACGCTAAAAACTTCCGTACTGCTCATGATGTCATCTGATTTATCAACTGTCCACGAATGAAATGAATTTAAAGCAAATGTGGTTGAGTACCCCATTAACTCAATCTGTCACGTCAAAACTGTCTAATAAAAATACTCACAAAATGCAAATGCAAATAATACTTCAAATTCAATAAGGCTTACTAACACAATAAAAGTATAATATCGCTGCGCGCTGCGGTGGGAAGTTCACGCCGTTCAACATCGCTTGTCACTCGAAACGCTTAACTTTCTGTGTCTTCGTGATCACCGGAAACCGACCTTCTTAGCAGAGACCCGAATTACAAGTTAAGCACGATGACATCGGCATTTCCTTTTGGAAGCGCTTTAAATCACCAAATCATTCAAGAAACAGTTCCCTTTGAGTGGCACATAATTAACACCTAATATGTATTTTCAGCTTTGGGCATTCCCAAATTCTTTTCTCATCACAATAAACGAATGGCCGACTTCATCGAAGAGGTGTACCAATTGAACGTAATAAAGATGCTTTCCTCCATCAACATACATACAGTGGACAGGAGCCTATTTACCACCCAGTTAGGGTCTATTTGGCACCAGCACCGTGAAACCGTCCAGTTGGCACCCAAAAACCGTCCATCTACCACCCATCACCCATGAAACTGTCGATTAAGCACCCATGACGAAAATTCTGGCGTAAAAAATATATAAAATGGCAGTTGCGATTGGTGTTTAGTGTAGAGTTGTATGCTTATATGTGTTTGGCGGGTGTTCCGGTGTTCATGTACTTCTAAATGAGATGCGTGGATTTAGACTTACGGTCGGAGGACTAAAAAGGAAATGGCAGAAGACAGTAAATGACAAAGTGAATAAGAATATCATAAGACAATAAGGCACGAAGTAAATGAGAATCGCGTACGACACTAAACTGTATAACCTTAAACTGTGTACCTTATCAAATCTTTGTAAATCATTGCTCAGGCCATCGTATATAACCCTTCCCTTCGGAGTTTTTATTATTGTTAATGTGAGAAATCCTACCCGCGGGATTCACAACCAGAGTATATACACATAATTCATACTTAATTTTTAGAATCTTTTGTGTCTTCGGGATTGATGATTCACTAAAATCATCCTCTGATGTAGCGCAAACACAGTATGCAAATATGTAAGGCGGAATATCGCCTACAATTTAATTAATACTCATTACATGTATAATTGATTCGATTTAAATTATTTCAATTCGAGTGTAATACACACCTCATATCGAATCATTCGCCATTTTGTCATATCTTGGATTTCATCAAAATTTCCCCGATCTAGGTGTGCTTGATTGGATTTGTAGAAAAGCTTGTCCCGATAATTCCTGGGCTTTTGAACTTTTAAGGCTGTTATAGCAGCTACTCTTGCAACAGGACGTTGGAAGATTTTCAGAGCTTTGCGACGAATATAACCACCGTCTTGAAGACTAAATGATATAAGCAATTAAAAATAATGCAGCCAATGGTTTCTTGAGCCACCAATGGTTTCTTGGTAACTTGAAGGAAGTAGTACGCATCACAGTTCTCTCGAGAACAGTATGCTTCTGATGTAATACAGTTTGCGTTCATATGGTCACACAGGTAGAAACTGTGTGCTTTCTGAACATTATGTGTCACTCAAAATTGTGTCCTTGTAGCCAGCGTAAAATAAATCTATTACGGCGCAGCCTACTAGATAAGATTAAACTGCACGGCGTAAATCTACAGTTGTCGCTTCTTCGAATTTAGCGACTTCCCACCGGATAACTGCGGTAATAGGAACTTTTACAGTGGGATTTCTGATCCCAGGCTCATAAAACTACAATTAACTATGAATCTACTCGGAAACTTATGAAAACTAGGAAAATAAATCCGGAAACTACTACGGTTTATCCACAAACTATGGCTTTATTTCCTAATTCTCCTCTCTCTATCGCTGCTCTCGACCGTCTCTACAGCTCGAAAGTCTGATGCACGCTGACTAATTTTCATTGAAATTGGAGAAGATTTACACAAAATCTTTCACTTCCACTACCATGACAACATCGAAATTACATACAAGGAGATTAACATTAGTTAGATATTCAGACTTGCTGTCCGACAGCAGACAGCATACAATACCATACTACTGCATAAGATCTTAATTACTTAATTAACTACTCGAATCGACTATTAAAACTAAAAAAAATCATAAACATATTAGCTAATCACTTAAACTAGTATAACAAACAATAATTACTGCAGGCCTTATCCAAATTACAAAGATATAGCTCGATAAGCATTACCTAAACCATTCAGTCTATAACGCATTGTAAACCTCTCAGTACTTCCAAGGTCAACAGATACACTTTTGGATCCTGGAAATTCTTTACTGTCTTCAAACTGAAAGGTGCTGAACATCCTATAGCTAACTCAGCTAACTTTAGCATATATGAAGGTTCCTGTCGATCCGTTGTCGATAAACGCTAGACATTCAGCTGCTTTTTTCTTGCCTAGAACAATAACTGCAAACTACACTCAACAGAAACTTTCTTGTAGTGTTTTTTATCTTTACTTCTTCTTCCTCTGCTGCATACACCATCTCAGTCGTACTAACAGCTTCCTGACTTTGCAGCTCTTCTCCTTGAAACATAGGATGATGCATTTCTGTGCACCCATTTTCTCCGCAGTCTTTCTTTCTTCGGCAATCTTGGAGTCTGTGTCCTGGGATGAGACACCCGTAGCACATCTTCTTTTCTGCTGCTAACTTTCTTCGTTCTTCTACAGACATATTTAGTAAAGTTCGACACTGATTAGCAAAGTGTCTATCTTACCGAAAGCGTTGCACTGAATTCTTTTCCTCAAACTTCCTTCTTCTATTGTTACATAACATCTTTCTTCCACAGTCTTTTATTCTTTTGAATTATCTTTTTTTCCTCAAACTTCCTTCTTCTATTGTTACATGACATCTTTCTTCCACAGCCTTTTATTCTTTTGATTTCTATTCTTTTCCACAACACACTGATGGTGGATAAACCTCGCGAATTATGTCCGTTTGATCTTCCAATCAGTTATTGAGGTACACTAGAGTCTCCTCTCGCGTTTAATCTATTTTTAGCCAATCGAATCATCGCACTCTGTTCTCCAAGAAGTTTTTCTATAATTTGTTGAACGATGTATGAATTTCCGATACATGCATTTCAAAGTGAACTAAATTACACACAACTCTTTTCATTTTTCATGTCACTCCGTGCAGTAACAAAATTAGTCTTCTATAAATCTTCATAGTGCTATCTTTCTTCACTGATGTTATTGCCTCGAAATCACTCTAAGGAATATAAAACGAGAACTTAGATAAGGCGACAAGTTATGCTTCTGTGATATGGATAAATTGTTATCATCGTTGTCATACGGATAGAGAAATACAATTTGAACATACCACTGTACTGAATAACTGTATAGGATAAAGTTATTTGCAGAATACAGAGCCACAAGCCTCAGGAAAACCATCTGTATATGCGTTCCCTTCCTTTATTGAACAACATGAGATGTGTAGGATAAAGGTTGCATCACTTTTGGATGAGAACAACTTTCTTATTCGTGAAGTTGCATTCCTTCAACAGTATCTAAATAAGTCAACCAATCTCTTATCTGGGATTGTGAGCAAACTACGTGAATCTAGTTCTTTGTTGCAACTGAATATTTCTACCCGTGGAGAAGAAGTTGGGCAATCTACTCGGGAAGACTCAATTTGTATTCTCAGATTGGTTCTTACCAAAAAGTGTTAGACACATACAAAGTTAACTTTGATAGAATACTAGAAGAGTTGCAAAAGTCTATTAGATGGGAATCATTTCCGGCTTGTAGTAAAGAGCTAGTATTGAAGGAAAGTCAATTTCTGACTTGGATTGATGCCGTCTCAGCTTTGTCTGAGGAAATCAAACTTCAATCGATGATCCAATATTAGCAGGTCGGGTTGAAGCTTGTAACAATACAAGTCAGATTATATCACAAGAATCAAATCAAATAGCCTTGGATACTAAATTGAAGGTTACTCTAATTGTTTACGCTGCTGCTTCACTGAAATGGATTGCTATTTTTACGTGCATCCTCATCGAGCAATGTACTGCGCTAAGAGCCGTGCGAAATGATGATGAATTCTCTCCCCAACAGGCGGACACTTTTTTCTTGACGAAGAAAATGAGTTCAGAGATATTCAGGTTACTCACGCAATTGCTCAAACAAATTCCATTCATCTTCCTGTATTTGTTTCGTCGTATCGTCCCCAATCATTAAACTCGGAACGTCGAAATACTCTACTATATTTACCTGTTCCTGTTCCTCATGATCGTTATTGTGTGGCACATTTTCGTCTGCTGCACAAGGAATAATCACGTCGTCTCGTGCTCTTTCTCTTCCTCGGCATCGGCCTCATAGCCAATCGGGCGAATATTTCCTTCTTTTTGGAGATAAATGACATAGTGACATGACGGGTAAATGTAACCAGCCCAAGAAAAGTACCCAGACAAAGTCCTTATGGTTACCCGTTGACAACGGCAGTTGAAGTCTGGAGGATGCATTATCTAATAGAAGCAAGAACTTGTACGTTATTTTGGTTCAGTATTAGTTTGCAAGTGTTTGTCTTCGTAGTTAGACACAGAGACTGAACAATCTACAATGTAGATTAAAATACGACCAATAGAATGCTTTAAACTATCAAAATGTTTAAACAGTTCAAAAATGGCACTAAGTTAGTAATTGTGTCGACAGTCAAAGACATCAGAGACAAATGGTAGCATTCGGTGATGAATTGAGCACAGATATGTACTACAATGCCTGTATCGAGTCTATTCCCATTCGTTGAAAGATTAATACTCGTAATATGAATCAAAAGTTTATCCTGTAGAATGAGATCAGCTCAAGAGTCTACTCTGAATTATGAATTTTCAGAGATTATTGCAGCAAAATTCTGCATAGCACAAGCGGGTTCTTCAACTACTATTGATTAATTATTTTAGCAGTAAATGAGACATTCATCAAGAATGACAGAACTTTTACGGAATGGTTGGAAGCGTATGCCTGAGATGAAGAAAAGCATGAGCCCAGGCACAATGGCTTACTTTAGCAGTAGATTTAGCCATTGTCAGATTTATTTTTCTTCACAGGTGATTGTTCATTGCTGCCAACTAACGAATGATGGGATGATTAGACGTCATTTCATGTTGACAAATCAATCCATTAACTACAATTACGATATTGCTAAGTTGCTATTGAAACTACTGGAGCGAGTTGTGGAGAAGATTTGAAATTTACTTGGCATGACATTGAAAGGAGCATATTTCAAGCGAAGCAAGCGACATTCAATGTGCAAATAATAACGGCCTAAATCGTGTTATTAATATCTGCATAGTTTAGATATTTTGTCAGTCAGTGGGAATAGGCGTCAACGAAGTCAACAAAAACGTACTTAGGATTTGAGAATAAACAGTGCATGTACATTAAATGGTTTTAAAGCCGCTAAAACTAGGGAAGTTTTACAGACCACCAAGACCTCACAAGAAAGCATGGTATTGCTCACAAGAGTTACAAGATATTTATCAGTAACGATCATAATGCAGTAACAATCGCATGGCTTCTGCAAGAATACTTTCATTCTTCTCCAAAAAACAATAAAGTCATACAATGAAAACTGATCACAAGTTTAGAAAATTTGGCATCTTTCGACCTTCGCCACAGCAGCAGAATCAACTACCGTGGGTTCTACCTACCTGGGTGTAACCTGAGAATGGATTTTAATTATGGACCTACACCACTCCCACCCTTGATAATAGGAACTAGCCGCCTTGGGATTCCCGTACAAGATTACGTGTAGTCTTCTTGTGATGTTGAAAATAAATCCATAACATTTAGCATAGTTGGCAATTTTCTTCGATGGCATAAATATATCCGGCAACGGCTTCAATTGCAGGACCGGGAAAAGGCCTTTGGTGTTAAGCTCAAAGGATTCCAGGGATATAAAGTGAGTCCGATACCGAAACCTTCCAATTTCACATGATACGTTGCTAATCTGCAGCTTAGATTTGTTGTAAGTATGGATTAGTTGCAGTCAAGAAACCTGGTTGTTATGCAAGTAGTTGGGGGTACTTTTTGGTACTATGTTAGTATAGCGTTAGTTAGGATTTTAAGTTGACATTTTTAATGATGTTGTTTACCAAAAATTTAGATTTGGCAGAACCGAATTGAACAAGAAAAATTTTAGTTAAATTGAACAAGTCAAGGAACATTTGGAGAACAGCATATTCAACCCTTTAAAGGGTCCAGAACCAGAGACCATGTGCAGCAGAACGTTCATGTCAAGATAAAATGGATTAAGAAAGATTACGATGCCTGAACGTAAATGCGAACCAACTGCCTACACTAACATATGAACAATTCTGTTGTGTGATTTCGAAAAAAACTCATATTGTGCAGAAGAACACAATGAATCTGTCATAATTAAATTTGTACCCAACCTAAACACAGCGCTTCGTTCAGTTCTTTCAGGTCTTTTAGCAGTGGCGTGGCTAGATGTCTTAGCGTGGGTTGCTAAGTTAAGTATGGCTCTCTACAGTGTGTAATCGTCCTGCGTTGGTACCTTGGTCTTTACTCAGCCGCATGTCTCACTGGATCTTGTTGCGTCTACTTATTTTGGTTTGAACTAATATTCACATTTGTTTATTCCATTAGAACCCTTGTTTGTAGATAAAATACTAAACGCGTTGGCGTATGCGAGGGAGACGTTTGAGGAGGGTGATTACACTAACGACAGGTTTGGAACTTACATGCTTGCGGATGAAAAGTACACACCCCAGGTTGAGATATACCAAGAAAAGATTAAGGAGGTTGAGGAATAATATGACCGCGCGGTTTGTGTTATTAACCTTAAGAAGAGAGTTATAAGTCTTGGTAAGACCATTTTCAAGAACGGTACCGTATGTCCTTGAATTTTGCAGACCGGCTGGCTATTCTTCATATACAGGTTTCCTATAAAATCGATTTTAGATTTAATTAAATGTAGTTGTCCGATTAAGAAGTTGAAGGAATAGATGAAGCAATAAGTCAGTTATTATGTATCGTATAATTTAAGTTGTAATAGGATGCATTATTATTATTTAACAAGATTTATTTCACCCAGCACTAATTTCATTAGTGTCAAACAAATTAATAAGCTCAGGGTAAGGAAATTAATAATTAATAAAATAGTGGAAATTTAATTATGCTAATACTCTGTGCTACTAAATAAAACTATACTGAATAACATTTAAAAAATTAAAATTCTAAACACGTGGAAAATGGTTTTTAAAAGTTTTAAGATTAGTAGTATAATCAAATGATAATACTATAATTAATGTTATTTCTTGTTGAAGTGTTGAGAATTGTTTGATTTCTCCGTCTTTTATTAAGTAATATAATTTTTTGTAAAACATTCACTTCTGGGACAACAGGGACAACCTTATTCCCCATACCACTCCAAGAGGTATTAAAATTCAGTTATTACCAGCAGGCAAAAGAAAAATCCATTCGCTTTTGGTTACATTATATTCTTACATTATACTTATTATTCTAAGTTTGCTTTACAGAAATTGAAGACTCGAGTAGATATAGCACGGAAAATATTATCAATGAGTCCGAAGAAGAGACAGGGTCTTCTCAGGGCTTCATGTCTCCAACAATTCTGTCAGGGATTGTGCTTTAAACGAATAAAAACGTAGCGTATCATAGATAGCTGAGATCCCCCCGACGTGTTCAGCATTTTAGGCAATGTAGAGGTTGAAGACATTCCACTATGTTGACAAAAATAAGCATTAATGTCTACAACCACATTTACAACTTAAGATTTACACCAAATGTACGTAAAAAGCTCCTTGATTTACTTCATTCCTAAAGGAAAGTGATTTTGATCTTTTTATTCTGATTCCAGACTTCGGTTAGTTTTATGGAAGGCCGGACTATCCAAAAACTGACATTTGTCGTGTCTGTCCAATTCCTGTTTCGTCAAATACTAGCAGATATTCTGAGATATGCCACGCATTGTACAGAGAAAGAAACTTCGCTTTAAAAAAATAAGATTCATAGATTCATGCATGAAGACTATCAATTTTAGTATTTAAGAGTTTTCCAATTGCACTACTGTGATCTTCACAATAATAATAGTTGTCGATCAACAACCGTGTTGTCCATCATATTGCTGGATTTACAGTTGTAATGCTAGACTTTAAGTAGAAAATTTATCACGGAGAGACTTACTTCTTGCAAGAATGTATGGAATACTTTTTCTCTGCAATAAATTATCGGTCGAATCTTGCTGTGCAAACGCTCCGAAACACCTACATTCCTTTTAGCAAAAGCCCTGAATTGTAGACTTTGGAACCAAGATTTGTCCTTTGTGCAATCAGAAACAGAAATCTGGGGATGGATTTCGTAGTTATACGGTGACTAATCAGGTTAAATATACATACATACTGATATGATTTGTAGTAAACAAACCCCGCACCCACTTCCGCCAATTTTCTCTTTTCTGTACCTCACTTCGTCTGTTTACTGTCGACCTTCGAGGTGCAAAATTCCAAATCAAACCTGCTAACCGTTTTGTGGCACCCGTCTCTTCTCTTTCACTCGCGTGAGCTCATAAAAACAATCCAATTTTAATTCGGTCGTTTTTTTATGGGTTTGAGTTAGTTTTTCCAGTGAAAAGTAAACTTGCCGTGTGTGCCTTTCCGACCACGACTTCCAGAATATCCAATCTCGAAGGCTGCTCTCAGTCGACGAGTTGGCCACAAACACTCAGCGTAAGTTTAATTAGAGTGAAACTCGATGAAGAAGTTATGTTTTGCTTATTTGATGTGTGACATTCCGTCTATTCCACAGACCACAGATTGTTGGGGATGCCGGATGGCGTGGAGAACCTCATCGTCTCCTTCGTGTCCTCTTGGGTTGGCGCTCTCCGCAACGTCCTTAATTTACGATCTGCCTGTTCGACCACTCAGTCGTGGGTCGACAACCTTCCGAAGCCAATCGCTGACGTCGTCTTCTCGAACGCGCAGGAGGCAATGAAATCAGATCAGATGTCCAATCTGTTGGTTGTTTCGTGTCCTCATCGCCACCCTTTGGGGTGAACAAGTTCGCTACTGCCCAGCGTCCTCGAAAGGAGAAGAGGAATGGAAGGCATTCTGCGCCTTTTGGATGAAAAAGCTGGAGTCACTGGTGTCACAGTACACTGTGAGATGGGTTCGTTGTGTGTAAATAAATTGAGAGAGAGAGACTGCTTTTTAGTGAAGACAAGAAAGGGAT
>JAQGAD010002948.1:0-11671 GCA_034696625.1 Isotomurus palustris
CCAATTAAGAATTAATGGTAAAAGGCTTTAATCACAATCGTTCCCGAGTTGTATGAAAATACTTGCGAAATAAAATTATACAATTGTTCACTGATTTGAACACACACTGGAAATATGAATCATAATTATTACACCAACTTTTTTCATAAATAATTAATGTTCAATTTATTATACAATTTTTTTCATTTCAATTTAACTTCCTACGTCTACAAATTCCCAAAAGTGGTAAGTTATATAATAACTAACATTCTAAAACTTCTCTGTGTCTACTGAGACTGTAGACTAAGCTTGTGTTTTAACCAGTTAAAAGTGTTAAAACTATAAGAAACTACGGAAGCAAAAGTCAAACCAGTTAGGAATAAATGTTGCTTTCTCAGTCTACGAGCAGCAAGCAGTGAATATGAGCATTAATGCTCCCTCGGCGACTAAAATAGTAAAATTCAAAGGATTTCACTCCGAAATTCTTAGGACTTATGTTCAAACTTCCTGTCTTGTTAATGCAATCCTCTCGTCATATCTTTTGATTTTCCATTTCTACGACTCAAAATGATGTGTTTTATGCTTCTGAGACTCCCTTTGTAATTACCCTCAGGTTTATTACTCTTCCACACTCGTGTATTATTAGAGCATATCCACTCACACGAGCTCCCCGCGTCCTCGTTAACCGGATGTACTAACCGTCATTCTTCTTTATTAATTCCAAGAAAGCAGGGAAGCTGGAATACGGCACGGCACTGACTTTCCATCCCGCTATTCGTCCTTTAATTTAAAACGGATGCTCCACCTGTATCTCAGTGATGTGTGCGGTGTGCGTACTCCAGAAATCTGCTTTATTCCACACTTTCTACTTTCTCCATCCGAATGAGTATGAATATATCTCAAATATCTCCCTTCCGTTTAAAGACAGAAATCCACACACACACACACCGAAGTACAGTAATATACCTAACTAAAGAAAGAAGGTGGTGAAGCATCCGTAATCAACATTTGTTTTCATTACCTCAGCAGACTTGCAAATTCACAATACTGTGTCGAGGTGCAGAATCCCATTAGTTTTCCCTATAAATTAATCCTTTTGGTAAGACTCTAATTTCAAAATCACACGATGCAGGGCAGGAAGCCTTCTAATATACTTTCATCGTATTCCTTGAAGATAAATTGCACCCGTCCAGACATCCTTCTTTCCATATCGTACAGAGATACTATCTCCCCTATCTGTTACGAATTCACCTAAGTACAAGTGTAATTTGGCCCAGAGTAAACATTTGGATTAATTACTGACGATATTCTTCTACACTTTTATGCTCTGCTGTCTTAAAGATGGGGTGTGGTAATATTTCACAATTGCTGGAAAGCTTGGATCTAAAGAGTTAAAATAGGGGAATGTGTATGCTTCTAACTTCTAGGAATATAATTCCAGAAAGGATTTCCTATCAAGATGAAAAGTGTTGCAAGTAAGCCAAGTGTAACTCAGTAGTCTCTGTAGTATATGGGTCATTATGTAACAAATATTGACCTGTGTTCGTCTGCATTTTATATGTTGATTACCATTATCCTCCGTAAGACCCACCAGCACGAGAGTAATACCACCCATTGCGCCTAAGACAAAATTAAAACGGTAAAGTAGGCTAATGACTTTGTGATTCGTAGAAATCAACTGCTATCCCAGTTAATCCCAGAGTTACTGCGAGGGCTTTCTCAATTCTTCAAGGAGAATCTCTCTGAGAGAGTTTTAGGCTAGGTACATCTCTAGAAGATGGGAATGATTGTGTGTGTGTGCAAGTAGAAGAGTAATGACTGGAGAAAGTAAACTCGCTTTTTGCAATACCCTTGCCACTTGGACATTTACTTCTTCCTGAGTGAAACGACGGGAATGAGGAAACGTTATCTCTTCTCATTTGCCAAAGTTTGTCCCACTGGAGAGATACACGCGAATCAAGTTTAATTTCTGTCAACTTCAGAAGATGAAATGGTAAGTATCACGAACCATGATTAAAATGGATTGATGGTTTACCCCGTACACAACATCCTTGAAATCCTTCTCTTTCATTATGTCCTCTAATCTTCCTTCCTATTTCATTAAAACACTCTACTTTGATTAAAGGAGGTAAGCGTGTTATTGGATTCCAGTTGTAAACTCGTTAAACTAGAAGTGTTATCCTTGTCGTAAACGATAACAATATGCTTTCAATTTAGCTAATGCATGGGAAATAATTAAGTGATAAAACACACTAAAAGTACAAGAATAAAATCGGCAATCTATTTATTTGCGTTCTGAATTGACTTCATTACAAAATTAGGTCAATTATTACAAATTGTCATTCAGTAGACTTGAGTATTACAGATGTTCTTTTACAAAAAGGTTCTAAACAGATGCAGTTATGAGCGAAGAAGAAATCCCAGGCACCAAAAGGTAATCAAGTAATTATAGGAGACTAAAAAAGAAAAGTGCTATGCATTATAGACTAGGAGAATGCTCAGTACTTGAGAAGACAAGAAGATTGTAAACAGGGATGGCATTTAAATTGAGAGACTCAGAAATGGCACGATTCGCAAGTGGAACCCAGCACACCAGTAGAACAAGCGATTTCACAGATAGTTACTCCGAAATAACGAATACTGACTTCATAAGAAGTTGGAAAGAATAAATACAACCTCGTCAAGTCAGCAAAATATTTGTGGAGGATATTGAGAGTTGTAGGCCATTTTAATATCCTCCATGTCCTCCTCCATGTCCACCTCCGTATCCACCGCCATGTCCTCCGTGTCCTCCTCCGTGTCCTCCTCCATGTCCTCCATGTCCATGTCCGTGATGGGTTGGAGTTCTGTGGACCTTAGCGTGGAATCCAGTGTGGTCCTGTAGAACACAAGTGAAATTGAGCGTGTTAAAACAACATGAGTTAGGAGACTTGAAAAGTATCGAATTCCTTCAATAACTTACAGCGATATAAGTCACGGTTCGTTTGCTGCCACCGGGTTCAACGAGAGAGTATTCTCCCTTGACCACTCCCCCATCTCGGGATTCCTTTTGATGCTTAATGTCTCCGGTGTAGTGGTCATTTACTCCGTAGGAGAAAGCGTATTTGGGACTGTGATAAGCTTCTTTGCCGTATCCACCACCACCTCCTCCTCCGTAGCCACCACCTCCTCCATAGCCACCCCCACCGTGTCCTCCATGAGGTCCGTATTGGTTTTGATGGGAATATCCTGGTCCCTTACACAAGGCGACTGGGAGAAGTACAGCCAGAGCGAAGACAAGACACTTTGAAACCATGTTGGATAGATGAGAGAAATGATTACTTGATTCTCTGAGAACTGGATGAATTGGAATGATATCGAGATTGATCGTTGATTCGCCTTTTATACTTGAATTACTTGCAAATTTTGTGTTCCGATTTGGATTATCTTTTTTAGGTGTTTCATTGAATTGAAGAGATAGCTAGCGAATTGTATAAAAGGACGTGTGTATGTTTGTAAGGGTGCAAGGGTGGCTGCTTACCCAGCCGTAGTTTCCTTAAACATTTTTGCACCTTCCCTCATCCATACAATATTAAGTGAATGACATTTGAAAGATTGCGATTGTATTTCTGTGGTGGTCCCCGGTTTAAACAATTAGCCACATTTGTTCTCGTGGCTAATTATAAGTTACACGCGAGTATTGCCGGTGTCCTATGAAGCAACAATACGTAGTCGGTAGCACATTGATCATGTAATGTGTGTGGAAAGGATTTAACCCAAGAATTGCAAACTTTTTGCTACTCTTTGATTGCCACAGCTCAAACCACCACCACCAAACCAACCCCAAGATTCGATATCGTTACAGATTACACAGATACTCGTGTATTTTTTCGATATATTGTAGCAGCAGAATCATCGATGCGAACAGGGAGAGCAGTAAATCAAATGGATACGAACAAATCGAAGGTCTGCGATATTTTTAAACTAAATGATTTTGTAAGTTCACTGGCTGTGAATGATACCGTGTCATAATGTCATTCTGCATTTGTTGATGTGACAGGAAATTCGTAAATCTCATAGGGAAGTATAATTTATCTAGGAAATGCCAAGTAAAATGGGAACTTTGCACTATAATAGCAATCGATTTAATGTTAATTTGAACCCGGCAACAATAATATTTATTGACTTACGTGATCACTTGAGATTTATTTTAGTATTAAGTTGTGTTGAATTTTGTTACTCATATAAAATCTGATACAGTTGATTGATTCCTGTTGATTGATTACAAAAATTGTGGCAACCACTGCAATAGCATTTTTGTTCAATGTGCACTATATCGTGAATCAATTACATCTCATTGGGTTACGCAACGGATTACGGCTTGAAAATTTCGTGAGAAAAATTCCTTATTTTACCCACAACGGTTGTTGTATTGAATGTATTGCCCAAATTGCATTGTGTGATTGTCTAATGCAGGCCCAACACACATATATATATATAGAGTGAGATTAGAACCTAGTAATGCATTATGATTGCATATCGGATCAGTTTTTGCGTCATTAACATTGCTCAGCCCTTCCCTCACTCCCTCCAAGTCTGCTCCACAGTCTAATGACAAATTTAGCGTAAAGGTAAGCGGAAAATGAAAGCTATTTCTCAAGGCAGCTTGCACTTCAAGTAGCAGACAATAAAAAGTTGCCGAATGTTGCTTAGTTCTACTTAAAATAGATTACCAAACACACAGACATGTGGGAAGTACTTCCTTACAGTTTTTATGCTAATTAGCAAACAGCTGAGGCAAACCAAATTAATGCTTGTTTTAACCCATTTTCAAATCTGGGTTGTTCTTGCCATAAAACCCAGAGAACACATTTCCTCAGGATTTATTCCTTCTCTTTCAGTCATCTCGTACGGTTTGCGGAAGTTCAGTTTATATGATTTGTTGAAACCAGTTTGGCATTATATTGCTAGTTGAGCATTTCTCTCTCATAGTCTGACTTGGTATTTCTCCACGCTCTTTATTCCCACATTGTACGTGTGCATAGAACTGATCGTGAACAAAGCATTTTGCAAGACAAAACCCCTCGATTTTTACGTCCAGTAATGTGCAAAAATTGTATTTCACAATCCAGAAAATTTGAATACCAAAAGATTCATTTCATGGTGCAAAATTCCCTTCAACATCTTGGACAGACACTTTTGCAAAGAGGGAAGTAGTTAGGCATAACTTACAGTCTTACATTACCATTACATGCTTCCTTCCTCTTTTATTTGACTATTACTGCTTATGTTAGCAATTTTTGGAGACACGTTTCAACAATAAAAACTATTTCTCCTCTCCCGTAGCAGAAAAAGTGTTTTATCCTCTTTTTATTACAATAGCTGACTGCGTAAGGCGTACACGCTATCATACACGCTACGAGATGCATACTATGACTAAGCTGCTTTTTATATTATAATCCATGCATTATTACAAAAGAGACACATTCTAAAAATTCCAAGTTGGACGTGGACGAAGAAGCAATGGAGAAATGTAGAACAAAAATGTCCAGAGTTTTGCATACGCTGCAAATAAAGGTTAGAATTCCGCATTGACTATTTCAGATTTAATCCTTCTTTCTCTCTCTCTCCATTTGCAACGAGACGAGTACAGCTTATCCTAAACCCTGTAGGATGTTAATGGTCGTGAAGTCACACTTTACTTTGACAGTGTTGAAATGGGTCTCGATAAGAGCTTAACTTCCTTGTCATATGTTTCTTCATCTGTAATTCATCTGAATGAATTGTTAGTGTTATTTCACCATTAAAACTTCTCTGGAAGTCTAGCCAAACCTTTCAAATGACTTGGACAAGTGAGGCTGAATCTGTAGCTTTTATGGGATACCCAGTCCCATCAAAAATACTCGTGAATTTGGCAAATAGCAGGCACAGCTGCAACAATAACGTTTATTAGTACATTAACATTACTCCCAGCTACTACATCGTCTATTGCTCAGCAGCATGTATAGTAGCAGTTGTTATTTTAGTAAGTCGCAGATATGAAGAGCGTTGCTGTGTTTCACTATTCAAGTACACATTCCAATTGCTAACGACATCAGAGAGGACTTCGCAGTCAGGACGCAGTTGGATTTTCAGTTCATATTTTCTGTCTGAAATCAAATAAATCAACCTAATTAATCCCATCATTAAGTCCTACAGACTTCTGACTGCAAACACGGTGAAATTAGTTTAAAAGGCGTATTGCAGGCAAAAGCGAAACACAAAATGGTGCATCGCAGAATTGCAGGTCTCTACAGATTTCCGTGCAAAAGTAGAACGTGCATCAAAAAACCCTCTCTGCATAAATTTGTTTTATGCATAAATCAAATCCAGACTTATCACGTTTGCCAGGAAAGCCTTGAATGAAAACCTATCAGAGTATTTGGAGCAATAAAATATCCTCACACCTCTGCTCTCTCACCTTTGTGAATAGCAATGAATTTCTGGTGAAAATAAAACTGACAGAGTCGATGATCAACCCTGAAAATTCTATGAATATCCAATGAGGCAGAAGGGGAAATATGTAGCAAAAATAGCAAAGGTCGCCTGAACTGAAGGGATAGCAGTGTATAACGTGTAAGTATAATTCTACTTTTATGACAAACAATATCAAGCACCGTGCGTAACAAATTTCATCCTCAACTGCCACACAGATCGGCACAACAAAACTTATTTTATTATTCAACTTATGAAGTGTCAAAACTGCAAAAAACTTTAATATACTTGACTCTCAATTTTCTTCCCCGAGTTCTCGAGTCAGTCTGTTTATCTACAGAGAGATGGTACAGCGAAGCTCTCACACACACACACTCCACTTCGTCACTTTTGTTACTGACACAGATTACTCCAGACAACCGTGTGTTTCGCAACAAAAATATCTCTTTTAAAGAGATGAGATCTCTAAACTTTCTGAGGCTTTCACACGAGCGTCAAATTTTTGCTTAGAATGGAGTTACATAAATTCGTACTCGGAGAAAAACATGTAGGATTGGCTTAGTCGTATTATTTAGAGTTTGTGTGTAGAGAGGCTGGATGAAAGAGATAAGTAAACTCTACAGAGAGCTAAGTTCCTTCGTGAAAGATTTGGAAAGGCTTCTTCTTCTTCTTCTTCTTCGACTAGTTCATCGGAGATTGAGCGATATGTGTGTGTGTATAGGAGTATGTAGAATAAATTGAGGAATGAAAGTGTGATGAGGAGAATAAAATGGGGGAAGTTGGCTCTTTCAAAATCAAATCAAATCAGCTCTGTTCTGTAGATTCAGAGTGAACTATAAAGTTCAAATGAAGTTCTCCGGTTTCAGATTTATGAGGAAGATAACAACTCAAGAAAACCGTTCTGACTTGATTGGATGAATGTAAAATCCCTCTAAACTCGCGAGTCAAGATCTTAAGAAATCTGCACCGTCTTTATGGAAATCAAATTCTTTGCGTTGTGCGATACAAGCAACGCGGACTTTGTTGCACACACACGAAGTTGGATTAGACTCCCAATTTCTCTAGATACTTCGTATACAGTTGGGATTTATTTGCACTTAATACTCTTCCAGAGCTTTCCTTGTGCAGAATTAGTTTTTAGCTGCAGTAGTGTGTAGAGATGTTCATTCCGCAGTTTTACCGTTTCTTGTTTTTTTCGCAGCTACTGGTCATTAATACTCTCATTTCTCTGCAGATCTTACGTCATGTCATGACTATGGCTTTTGGAGCAGATTTTTTATCATTGCAAACTTAAGATTTTACATTGGCCAATTTATAAATAGTTGAAATTTACACTATACATACAAATTTATTACTATACAAAAATTGTAAGAGTTAGCTGTGAGCAAACACTATGAGCAAACTTATGAATAATATTAATTTTGTCAGATATCCGTAAGAAACCAATGTCACTCATGAAGAATTTTTAAAGAAATTATAACTACAATATGTTAATAGTAATTTTTTCTGTCCTAGTCTTTAGAACATTGACGAGTCCGTTGAGTAGAAACTTTCGCATCAATTTGTCCGAGTGTTCCACTGCCAAGTGTGAATTTTGTTGAAAGCAAGTAATGCGAGCTTTCAGTCTTCTTCAGGGAAAGGAAGAATTTCATGAAGAATTCAGCATAAAACCTGCGTCGAATCTAAATTAGCAGTGGGACCGGAAACGGGTACGGCGGTCATAAAAAGTTTCATCATTTATTGCGTTCCGTTCCACTCGGCAAATAGAACTCCTACCTACTTTCTCGTTTAAGAACAGGCTTGTTGGTTGCCTCAAGTGCACCACGGAGTGAGAATAAACATCTCTTTTAGTGATACTAAAAGTGGAAGAGCAGAAACAAATTCATGACCACAAGTGGCAGAACCAAATAATATATATATATATATATATATATATATGTGTGTGTGTGCCTTGGTATATTGTAATATGAGTTGGGTGTGCCGTCGTATGATCGTGTCTTCTCTGACGTAAAAGCATTTTTACTCTTTTCTACGGGAAATTGCGTCGCTCAAGGATTCCTGTGAGTTCTGATCTCAATAAAGGATGTAAATGATACGCTTATAGAATATCTGGAGACAACAAGACTGCCCTATAGATTATTGTTCTCTCTAAAACTCTAAACTAAAAGTACAATTTCTTAGAAATTCCATCAAACTCTTACAGTGACACACAGCTCGAGGAAGAATTTAGTTTTCAGGAAAACATCTAAATATAGTTAATTCATTGACCGCAGGTGAAGAACAAATTGAAAACAAGAACTTTTAGTCGAATTTCGTAAAGATGTTTGTTGTTTGTAACCTTAAAAGGTAGGATAATGTTCATGAAGGTGATTTCGATATACGTCCAAAGGATCTTGAGCTCATCACTTCATCTGTAGTTAGTTTACAAGGCGAAGCATGCAGAGCTTAAGTAACACAAGTAGTTTTAAGTTTTGCTGGTCTTCTTTCACCAACGAATTCCCTCGTGGGACTTTCATCTATTAGTGAAGAGTGGTGTGATCCCAATTGCAATTTGTTCCTCTTCCTTTAAACTTGAGGATGTTTTAGACTACACAAATAGTTCGAGTCCTTTTACTAATTAAGTACTCTGTGTCCCGAATGTAAGAATGCACGGGAGGTTAAATTCACTTCACATACCAATTGGAACGACACCTCCATTTACTTTATCGTCTCCTGGAGAGAGCGAGAAAGGCAACTTTTTCATAACTAAATAAAGGAAGGAATGTGTACTACATTTACAATTATTTTGGTATTCTTGTGGGACTTCTGGAATCCCAAAGTATTTCCTTTTAAGCCAACTGTTAGTTCTCATTGTTTTATTATGTCTTTTGTATGTATTTTGTATGTTTGAGTTAGGCAAAGTGTCAGGGATAATTGCTTTGTTTAACCAAGTTCTGACTTATGACGGTGGTAGGAAATGGCTTATAAATATTTGGTTTAGTGCAAACAACTTAAACATCTTTTAGGACGGAAGGCGAGAAGTCACTAACTAGTAATAATAATACATCTACGGACTACGGAAGAGCTGACCCATGCCATGTAGCCAGAAGTGCAGTCCACAAAAGAATACTAGCAGCCTTTTACATTTACAAACACAGTCCCATTACACATTAACGTGCACTAAAATTCGTGCATCTGCAACCTTTTAAAAGGCCAACAAGCTCTCTTATTCCCAGAGTTCCAGTAGCTCCACTAACTTTTAGAGAATCCAAAAGTATCCATTACAAAGTCATTAAGGATGTTTAAAATAATTGATACAAGTGTTTCCTCTACTCATTATGTTTTGTGTATCGGGTCATTACGCTTTGAACAAACGCAAATATGTAAGTCCATTTTGGTTGAGTGGTCCAGTGTGAATCCCATATGAGGAAGTAAATACTTCCACTTCTCTACTTCAAACTATTTGCAGGACCAATTAGAAGTCCACAAGGATGGAAGAAAAAGCTTTTTGCCTTCTCTAAATTGCTATTTGTTTAAAACTACTCCTTCAGTTTACACAAAAGGAAACTTTTAATTCTTCAAATATTACGTAAATTGTAAATTGACTCTCACGAGAAAGAGAGAGATGGTCAGAGTCAGAAGTGACTTCTTAAGACAACGAACGAGTAGATCACAAATACACACACATCAAGCATTGAAAAAAAAACTCCAGAGTGTAAATGATCCTTACACGGAAGTGTCAGTCATCTAAGGCACGTATTCGACCCATAACAGACCCTTTTAGGTGAACAACTGCACCACATGAAATCCATTTGTAAGAGTGGTCGAGCAGAGAAGATGATCACATACACATTGACTACTGACTGACTGACTAACAGAAGACGTAATGACTACATGAAGGAAGCAACTTCAGTCTCTGATCTCCTGGAAAGCGAAACCTGATATCTGCACTAGACAGTTTTTCCTTAACCTGCTCATCTGTCATCCATCCTTTTAATCCCATGAGAAGGTGACATCGGTTCCTACACACATGTAGAATATGTGAATGAATATCGTCTGCTCCTCCAGAGCTCCAGAGTCTCTTCCTGATTTAAGAATGTTCGACTCTCCGTGTTCACATAAGAAACTAACTGCCAACTAATTGTATCCGTTACAAAAGTCTTCGTCTACTTGTGTCTTTTAATCCTACTGACCTTTGAACACACACACACTATATAGCTCGTGAACTATATATTTCTTCCTGAGTCTTCACTCTCTTCCCTCTCTGGCTCAGAAATTCCTTTGAAGTAACTCCAAGAAAAAAAACTTCCCTTGGCCAAGTATTGCTGACTTAGTAAGTCTTCCTCTCTCTCTCTCTGCCTACATACACGAAGACTTATGAGTCTCAAAGGAGATTTCTCCGTAGTCTCATCTCCTACTTTCCTTTTTCTTTCGAAGGTGTGGAAAGAAGAAACGTGTGCCTTCCGGTTGGGCACTTCTTCTCCTTTCTTTCTGCATCCTTTTTCTCTCTATACATTCAATGCGCTATTCATTCCGCCACCACTTTTGCACTCGCTATTGACATTGCGACATACATCTCTGCTTGCGAACTCTGCGAAGCCAACAGCCTCCCACCACCCACCTCGGAAGTTAGGCAAGTCTGTGAATGTCTCTACTCTGACACTGTCTACTCCTAACTTTGGTTTATAATTCCTTTTTTTATATGAGGAAAAGAATAAGAAACAACATTCTTCCGAACTAACACTTTGTGCCAACATTTTGCTGGTGCAAGGGCAATATATTTCACTCCCCTTCGGCACGTGTGTCTTTCTGTGTGTGTAGAAGTTCCTGCTGGTTTCACACCTAAGATAACTCCAGAACCTGGCTTTTTGCAGCATTACTCTTACTACACACTATCTCCCTTTTATATTTCATATAGAGTCTGACCATACACACATACTGTTAAAAAGTAGAGGATATTTCATGTCTGTAAAGTTGAATTCTTGTCAGTATATTTTAAGACTCATTTGGAAATATCCAAGTCCTTTTGTAATGTTGAATGTTTTCTTATATTCTAATTGTGGGTATGAGACGGCGTCTGATTTTCCCCATGTCTACCAATGTGTTCTGTTTTCTGAGTTTCAGACAGTCTGCTCTACCAATTTGTATGAATTTGTGTACTAATTTCGACTGGTTTATACTGTTGTTTGTGAATATTTCCAGTCACTTCACCTCTAACCTTAGACTAGTACACATCATTTTGTTCCCTAATGTACTAATG
>JAQGAD010002949.1:0-11659 GCA_034696625.1 Isotomurus palustris
CTGGACCCTTAGCAACAATTTAAAAGATTAAATACCGGTTGCTATGAGGCAAGTATACTTGAAGTGTACGGTGATAGCACAAAATCTACTCATGTGTGAGATTTCTAACAGATAATTACAGTTTAAGTAATTTATTTGGTACATCACTACAGCTTAAACCGTCATTACAAGGGTTTACATTAAGCTAGGACTTTCAAAATTTGATAGGCACAACGAAACTCACTAAGTAATCTCGTTACGAAGTTTGAACTTAATTGGACTGAAACTGGTCGAATTAAACCCTGAACAAACTTTTTGAAATTCCTTAGAAACACACTTTAACTCTGTTACTAAGGTCAATGAAGCTGCTGGCTTAATTTTGCTGAATTATGGTATACAATCACTACCTCTTCATCTTATAAAAAGTTCAGAATGTTCGATGAAATCGATAGTTAGTTATGTCAAATTAACTTATTCTTGAAAATCTTTCTCTTAAGACTTAAGCACTTGTCACAAGTGACTTAATCTTTGTAACACAATTTTGTTTCCAATTAATGCAAGGCAATCGCTTTTTAAAGAAGTCGGAACAATTTCAAATTCGTAGCTACTTTGGTTTTAGAGCAATAGTGGACACAGACCGGAGGCGTGGAAAACATTTCGGGCCAAATTTTGTTTGAATCAGACAATGGAGGAAGAAGTGGAACGAAGCTAATGAAATCAAAATACAACCCAGAACTCTTTTTGATAGGCTGTAGGTAAAACTTGTAGCTGATTATTGGCTCGGGATAACAGGTGAGAAATGATTGGCTTATGTTCTCCATAGGAATAACGGTGTTTTTAGCAATCTTAGGAATGTCTTCATCATATTACATCAGAAGTCCACCACGAAGTGAGATAACCCAATTCGCGACTTCCTGATATTTTGAACCATAGTTTATGTTATAATCATTATGGTAATTGTGCACGAAAATTAAAGAACAATTGGAGATTTCTGCTACGGTTTTAAGAGCATAAGGTTCATCAAAGATCTTAGCAGAATCAGAAGTGTCTGCAATTCCAACCGGAATGCTTTTGATGGCACGAAAAATGTTTTTCTTTTGGACCAGCAAATTGGTTCCAAAACCCTCAATGAAAAACTGTAGAAGCTGAAGTTGAGTTAACTCTAAAAAAACCTTTTTTTTCAGCAAGTGACGCCATTTGTGCGAATTCGAAGCCAACGAGTAATATCTCCTCAAGTCTGAGCTGCAAAAACAAAGGCACACTTGGAGAACAAAACATGCAGCGAAAGAAAAGCTGAAACTGATATACTTTGAGACTTTCTTCATTTACTTAAAATTATTATTTGTTTAAATTCCTGGAAATAGAAACCTGTGGCGTTGTATTGGTGGTGAATTTCTTTCAATCTTTCGGTGGACATAAAATGATTCCTAAAACAAAAGTTTATAATGCTACGTTTGACTTCATAATGTTCAAATAGTGACATTTGGTTGTAAAAGATAAACAAGTAGGAAAGTCCAGAAGCATTTCCCAAGCTGTAGGTTATGTCGTCGTATTTTTCGAATCATTTGTGGCTTGCTACAGCAATCAACAAAAAGCAATTGATTCCTTTGATTTTCTCGACTACCATATGGAGGTCTTGTGGTCGATTTGGATGACAGAGCTTGTCAGAAGATTTTCAAATTCTGTTTTCACAGAATCAAAGTGGAAACCCTCCACTGCTTCAATTTTGTTTTCGTTAACCTGTAGATCAACCCCTTCAGGGTCAAAGGTCGAAGGTCAAACCCGTTTTTGAAGCTAACCTAGCAAATGGGGTATCGCTGGAAAGGAACTATCCTGGTGATCACGAATAACCAATACAAGAGGGGGCTCAAAAGTTATGACCTTAAGAAATTTTTTTGGAAACTGAGATTTCACTGGAAACTGACTCGTACAGTCACTGTGACAATTTATCAGCCAGCGCGACATGTTTTAGGGTCAAGGGTCAAAGGTCAAAGGTCATAAAATAGAAGTGACCCCAGCATGTGTAGCATCGTCGGAAAGCTACAGACCTAGGGAAAGCAGATAGGGAAATTAGATAGACGGTAAAAGTATGTTAAGGAAAAGTAAGTTAAAGCTGTATGTTTCACTTCTTGCTTACACCCGGTTTTTACCCGGTTTATTAAAGATTTAGATAAGTATTAGTAAAGGTTGCGTACACAAATATTTGGGACATTCATTCCACTTGTAACTAACGTTATAGGTGCATTATTGGATTTTAGCCTATTTAAGACAAAAAATAAAGTTACGGAACACCAGTTTCTGACAGATAGCGACTGTAGCCTAAAAGCAGGGAATTGTTAGCAAAATGTTTGGAGATGATATTCGACCGTGCTATAAGTCGTTTGATTGTTTTAACTGAAGATACGAGCAAGTTAGTATAGGAGATATGTTACTATACTTCAATGAACCTCGTGTTAATTATGTCTGGCTATAAATGCTAAATGAAAGCACATTAATTCAATCGTGTAGCATGCATTAAGATGTTAGCGTTTGGAATTATTTTACCCTTTCCATTAAGACTTTTATAGGAAGAAACCATTTGGATTTGAACACTTTACAATTTATTGAGCTCAAAAGGAACACGGACATCTAAATTGTTAATGTTAAGCCCAGACTTTTTATCATTGTAAACCATTTAATCGGTTTTGCAACAGAAAGTTGTGCTTTACAATAGCATGCAAAGTTGGTTTAAAGAATATCGCAAAAGAATTTCACAGAATAAGGATAACGTTGCAATAATTATCCTTTGTGCTTTATTATCACTTCAATAAATTTGTAATTATGCCAAAGCAGGATTTGCTTTAGAGACACTTTCCTTTCAAATGGAAATCCCATAGGTTTTTTGTCTGGATACAAGCCTATCTCTTTACCACAGATTGCAAGTCCAGGGTAATTCAGTCCGTCCTCTTCTTCCGTGAGGATGAAAAACATTGTAAATCGCATTCCTTGACGAGTTCCTCTAGGAAGAAGCAAATTATGAGGATACCCACAATGCCTAGTTTCTCTAAACCCATTCCACCCAACAGGCGTTTCTTGTCCATTCTCAATTGCTTCATGTGTCTCTTTTAGCAACTGTTCAGTTGAAAGTGAATCGGGAACCGTGACTGACGATTGCTCACTTGATCGCGTTACAGAATTCTGGAAAGGAGAATTAATTAATATGAAATCAATAGCATACTTTTAACAATGTAGCTCAACCTTACATGTCCTGTAGAAAGTGTAACTGTGAATCGATCCATTTCAATCATATTAGCAAACAGCTGTTCTCTGTGGTAAGGTTTCCCATCGAATCCATCGTTAGGAGAAATATAAATGCGTACGGTTTTATTGACCCTTCCTGCCATGTTGGAGTGAACATTCAAGTAATACTTAAACGGCTTGTGGTTGAGTCTCATAATGGATGTAGCAACCTTCCTCCCCTAAAAGAGCAAAATTGGATTTTGTATTATTTCGTACTTTTTAATGCCTTCGTATTAATGAAAAATTTAGTATTCTAGCATTATCTTACAGCAGACACGTTACAAGATTTAATTCCGTTTGTTACATCATATGAAAAGTTTTCAAAAAACGTTTCCAGGATCGCCGATGATGGCCGATCATCCGCTTGTGTAGCGTTGTCTCTTCTCTTACTTGAAGTACTTACGCTTCTTAATTCGACTCCTTGTGTTCGCAGATCCGCCTGATCCACAAATTTAATAATGAATTCTTTGCTAATTATAATTCCAATGTTCCAATGCAATTTCTTAGCTACTTCGGTGTAGGGGTTCAAGTTTCTACTCTGCTCTTTGTAGAAGGTATCGATTGTGTTGTGAATTCGGAAGAAAACTGGATCCCTCACGGTAGCTTCAGGATGGGCAAGGATCCCAAAGCGCAGCTGTTTGACAAATCAACCATTAGTCCCATCAAAAAGACCAAGTGATAAACTGGTGATTTTGCAAACCTTTAAATTTATTGGTGGAAAGTCTTGGAGGTCTCCAACGGATAGTCTCTCAGCTCTGTATCTGTTTACAATCTGCTTGTGGGTATATCTAAAAAAAAGTTCGCAATACTTTTATCTCCATTCATGTGGTTCAATTGATTCTTTAACTTTCTTACAAGAACAGCTCTCCTTTCCTATCTTTCAAAATTGGATATAAACTGTGATTCCACCAGAAAGGGAAATCAATGTGCCATGCGAGATGAAACGCATTCAACGAAGGATCATCCCTGAAGTAATCTAGCTTCGTTTCTAATCCGTTTGTTACGTTATGTTTGACTCCCTCAAGTCCATTTAAGGAATACAATAAGGTTTTGGGAGCGAACAGCTGAGGAAATATTTCGTAGCTGGGTGGTGATCTGAAATGTTCGTGAGCATATTTGCTGGAGACGAGAGTACTGAGGGCCCAGAAAAAGACTAAGGGATTTGCTCTGGCCAAAGTGTGCGCAGCTGTCTTGTAGAAAAGTTGCCAATTCTCAATGAAGTAAAAGATGCGGAATTCTTTTTGCACCTCTGTGTTGGCTGCTCCAAGATTTGCAAAGGGTTCATCTCTACCCAAAGTCCGTCCTGCTTTTAAATCTTCGTAATATTTCCGTACAAACTCTGATTCTGACTGTTTGTACAGGTTGAGGTTTTCTAAGGGGTCGAATTTTTCAGACAATTCCTTTAAGTCCTCGTCCCTCCAACATTTCAGGTTGTTGTACAGTTTTAACAACTGCAATTGTTTTTCATAATATGACGGCTCGGATATGAGTAACGATAGGCCTACTCTCCCTTCTAAAGAACAGATTGAAATGTTGACCAGTCTAATTTATTGGTGGACAGGTGTAATTAAATGAGTACTACTTACCTGTTTCCGAGTTTGAAACTACAGTTTGTAATGCAGAAGTAAGTGGGAGTGTAAAGAGATAACACGCTACTTTGAAATGAATCATTTTTTCTTGTGAGAGGGGTTATACTTTCAGCGACATTCTAGCAGCAGACACGGGATAAGACTACGTTGAATGAAGAAATGACTGTGAATAATATACTAATTATTTAAGTCATTAGTTAGACCTAATTGCTACTTAAAATTAGTACCAATTCAAATTAGCTCTAATGTGATATTTTGACTAATTGCAGTGGTCATAAAATAGTACATTATGAGGTTGGACATTTGTTTAACTGAGACTTGTATAGTACTGAATGTTTATTGCTAGTACTTCGAGCTCAAAGTTATTAAATTTGAATGCTATCCAAAATGGGCGTAGTAATCAACCACACAATCTTTCTTTTTAGAAGTCATTAAAAAGTGTCAAAGCTCGAAATCGAGTTTAAGTGGATCATGGTTAAGGTTTAGATTCTAGCACACAAAGCTTCAGAAAATGTCAGTCTTATAGCTCTCACTTAATGATTAAATGTTTTTGGTGAACTAATGATACCAAAGATTTAACTACCATTTCGCCATTACCTGCTGAATTGTAAAATAAATTGAGGTCGGGAGCACATACTTAAGACTTTGATTGAGAGCATACACGGAAAAACAGTTTCATCCGTGCACACGAAAATAAATGAAACCTAGTTGTGTTTTCGTTGGAATAGGACAAAACCTCTTTTGTAAAACGTAATAAAATTCATTGTGTAAGTAATTAAATCCTAGATGACCAAGATCTTGCAAGAGCTTTATAATTAGGAATTTAATTGCTATATTATATATTTGGAAACCATCGAGGTTAATTGCTTGCACATGCTGTGATTTTATTTTTTTAAATAAGCACCACTGCAATTGTGTTGTAATATAAAAGGCAATTTGGCTTGTACTTCGCTTTATCTGGATCATAAGACGATCAATTGCTTCACTTGAGAGTCCTATTCTTAGAAGAACCAATACCAACAAATGGAATAAAAGCATTTGCTAACTGTGGACCCTCTTGAAGGCTTACGTAAACTACATAGAAAAAACGGACGGATTACGATTCTGACAACTAATCTAAATACTAAAAACTGTATTAGAATATTATATAGTAGGATATACTAAATATGAAATTATGGTCTCCTACGTTGTATCCCTTGGACTTTCCTTCACTCTTAAAATCTAACATCAGTGAACGAATACATCTTCATGAGGCTAGATAGTTAGGGATGAAAAAATTGGGACACTCATGTGTTCAAATCAAAATAGGATTTGTATGGAGGAACTGAACCTTGAATTTAATTTCAAAATATTCCAGACATCTTCAAGCAATCTAAAATGTAATAAGGTGTGATTTGTCAAAATCGTTATTGTCTTAAGCGGCTATGCTCGTTTTTTAAATTGTGTAAGATTGAAATATTGTGGAATGAAATCCATGTGCTTCATCGTGTTGGATTTGGTTCTTATTTTGTATACTTGCAATAAACCAAATACTTGCAAATGATTATTAAACACAGCGAAATCGGAAATATTCAAGATAATAGTACATGCGCAAGCTTTAAAAATCCTGTACAAAGACCATTTAACACAGGCACTGATGATGACTGACAGGACAAACTGGATTTCCTGTGTCCTGCTTTTCCAACAGAGTGTATTCATTTGGCTAGAAAAGATACGTTTAATTGCAAGCAACTTGAGAGTTCTCTAAAATGGGTGAAATTTTACACATGATCTCCTTGAGAATGAAATGTATTATTACTCTTTGAATATAAATAATTATAAAGAGATGCTGATTCCACGGATAATTTCAAGCCTTTATTTCATTGCATACTCGTTTCACCCAACACCAGCAGTCCTTATTTGAGATTTTCACAAAAAGTTTCTTCCATGCCAGTTAAACTATACTCCACATAGAACACATGAAAATTTCTGGTTTGCGGGACATTGCGTAAACCATAGTGTGATAATTACGTATTCACACATGAAGGAATCCACAGAAATTAGACTTTGGTAAGGTAAAACTATTCTCTTCGTAACTCTTTAGTTTGCAAGACAATCAACTATATTCCAGGTAGATGTATAAGGACAGCCCAAGAGTTAATTATGGTGTTTAATATTACTGTTCGTGTTTTTCTGAACAGAAAAACACGGGACAGTAGGCTTTTAAATAGCGTTCTTTGTTTGAGAAACACAATTTAACGGATGTTGACAATTAATATTTTTGTCCGTCTATTCCATTCATAAGAACTAGTAAAATTACTAGGGGACAAGTTAATACTTTACTTGCCTAAACCCAAACTTACAATTTCTGGGAACCGCAAATTACACAAATTCGCTTACTGTGTGTCGTGTAAGGCTAATTTCAGTTTAACAACGATAACTTTTCTGCAATTATTTAGTCCCAGCCTTTTCTTCATTATATTCATTGGTTTAAACTTGGTTTTTTATAAGCAAGACAAATATCTCAACCACCAAGTCAGCCTTTATCTTTATGTTTATTTATGTTAAATTTTATGTTCAGTACCATAAGGTTCTACTGTGGGTCCTTTTCTGTTCAAAATTTTTATAAATGATATCTGCAATGAAATGGAAGATGAGACTGATCTTCTAGACATATACGCACATGACATAGCTCTTGTAATTTCAGATTCTAATTTTGATGTTGTGATTGAGAGATCTCAAAAGAAATTAGCTATCGTAAACGGATGGTGTCTACAAAATGGGATGAGAATTGGAGTTGCTGTGCTATGAAAACAATGCGTAGTGTTAACATAAAACCTTAATTGGTCACCCTTCTCATTGCCGCATGCGATGTTCACTCAAAATTCTGCATAACATAGTTCCAAATGTGTAAAAGTAAGAAATATTCATAATCACAGGATATTAAACTGAAAAACATCTTTGATTTCATTCCAATTATAACCCATTCGAAGTATAAATACCTTGCACACTTCTTGTTCATAACGTAAGCAGTCAAAACACTTCAATTCAAGCTGATAAGCATGGCATGTCTGACAAAATCCTCGAAAGGGATTTTGTCTCAACAGAGATTTATATTTAAAGTACGTTAAATCCAACGAACCAAAACGAGTCCTTAATAAACAATTATAATCTATTATTTAGCATTACTCTACGTCACATATCTGTCAAGTCAATCTTTGGTTTTCCAATTGGAGCTTTACTAATTCCGGGCAAAATGGAGAGGATTGTTTATTACCTGAAAAACAACTAAACTGAAATCAAAATCATGCTATTTTTTTCTACGTTTTCCGTCATATTTACCACTACAAACAACTCGGTTGGGGAATATTTGCAAAACGATGGGTTGGTTTATCTTGGTTTAAGAAAGACAAACTCTGACAAGATGTTAGGGTTGTTTCCATGGTTCTTTTCATCACAGTAACGTACGTCTTTTGTCAGAAACAATGTCACAAGACCTACAATCATTTCTATTAACAGAAAGCTGTGTAGAAACATTTTGTGTATCAGTAGTGAAGGATTTGCCTATTTTATTTCATCGAAATAAATGCGGAAGTATTCAACCACATCAATTCCTAATTTAGGCCGGGATTTTAAATCTTCAAAATGGACATGAACTCAGATTGGTCAGTCCACTACCCACAGTGTCAAGAATATTGCTCTCATAATTAACGAAAGAAAGTTTTGAAATGTTTCGTGGCTAACGTAAAGTTGTGTGTGAAGGTTATGAGGATGAGAGTGAATGCCAATGAAAGTGTGCGCGTGGTAATGAACATGTACGAAGAGAGACAGAGACGTAGCACTTTGTCCCTGAAATCTCCTAAGTAACTTTGATTTATTGATTAAAGAACTGCTGATAATTCTCTCAGAGCGAAACCAACACTCTCAACATCATTCGATGAATTCAGGATGTGGGTGAGCTTGGGTTGCCTCAGTTGTGTACACAGGTTGGTTCACCGGCATCCAGGTATGCAGGTTTACTTGGTCTTCGGTAGCAAGTACTTTCTGGAAGTTCTGACAGACTTCAAGAAGGTTTTTACTCTCTCTCTCTCTCTCTTTCATACATCAACCTCAGCCACCTTGTAATCATTTTAGCAAACATTTCATAATTTTAGAGCTAAAAAGTAGAATGTTATATTCAATGCTTAAATAGATAACTTTAAAAGTAATTTTATGTCGCTTGGCAGTCAAAAAAATTAATTCAAAAAGTACAGATGCGTAACAAATTGCGATAAAGACAAGGTACAGAAAAAACGTCGTCTGAATTCGGTCTTGAAGTGATAAAGCTTGGGGTCCCTTTGGCCCGTCTTGTATTCGATTTTTGCCCTCGATCGTTTTATTTAATCTGTGTGTACGTGTGCCCTGCAGAAGATACAGAGAGAATTTTTGATAAAATCCGCCAGTAAGAAGCCCTCTTACCTTCTTCATGAAATTCGAATCAACACTTAGGTACGGAAAAGACAAGAACCTAGGAATTTCTAATATACTTTCCTTCGACATAAAGAACTTGATTGTACTGTAGTGTTTCGTTAAATATTCGTACTCCATTTGGACTTCTGAAATATCATCCACGAACGCAAATCTCTTGCACTTTGTTATCTCTTTTTCCACAAGATAAGAGAACTCCAACCTCCCTAACTTGGATGATTTCTTATGCAGGCTTAAATTATTTTTAATTTGCTCGGGTACTGAGACGTGCAGGGGAACAAACAAATTAAAAAGTAGCTCAATTTCATGTTTTTTGCATTGTGGGTCCGATTCGGTGCGGTACCATGACATCTTTCCATAATTCTGTAACATTTCGGCCGTGGTATCTTTAAATTTTGGCCTATTCAGCATCGCAGATAGTGCTTTACGAAGGAGTTTATCTCCGAATGACTGAGCAAACGCAAATCGGGATGTCTTGTCATCGTACACATCCACGTCACTTTTATCATAATAAATACTTGGAGAAGAAAATATTTTAAAATCAACTTGCTCGTCGAATTCTCTGTCAACTCTTACGCCTGGAAATGCTTTGTTGTATTCTAGATACTTATAATCATTCCTTCCCATCCGGGTTTTGTTTGTTTGATACCACAATAAGTTTTTTGTTATACATTCGTACGAAAAGTGCATTTTTGTGAGGTTGTCAAAAGAAGTAATGCTGTTGAGCTTAAATGGCGTTGATAGACTAGATATTAAAGTCCCGATGTATGCATTCACAATAACTACTGATATTAAAAACCACGGGCCCAATACGCACCGAAAAACCCAAGATTTGCGTAGTCTGTCTGGCATTCCACATGAGTCATCGGTTATTGTGGAAATCACAAATAAAATTAGAGAAAAGCTTGGAAAGCTATTAGGACCAAACTTTTTATAAATAAGGAACAACAGAAAGAAATAAAAAGACATGAATGAAATAAAAAAGACTCCCCAGAATTCTTTCTGATACGGCTGTAGGTAAAACCAGTAGCTAATTATCTGTTCGTGATAACAAGTTAAAAACGTTTGGCTCGCAGCCTCCAATGAAAGAAACGTAGATGTATAAATGCGTGCGCTTTTACTTATATCATCCATTAATATCTCTGAATCTAGATATTTTGGGGTTGTAAAGTAAATTTCAGGTTCTGCATACGTCAGTGAAACAAGTTCACGACTACCAAAATAAATAGAAGCGTTCATATTTTCTACTACTATATAATACATGTACACTATAACGAATTCCATAGCAGAAGCTGAAGTACTTGCAAGTTCTAAGGGAATGTTCTTCATTGTGCTAAATGGATGACCCTTTTTGGAACCTAAGTTAACTCCTGTGGCTTCAAGGAAAGCCCGCAATTTTTCAGGGCTTCTAGATTTATAACAAAAAAACTTGTCAACAAGTTTCTCCACATTTACAAGTCGATTCGAGGCCAAAGATAAATCTTCAGCTCTGAGCTTGACAAGCCAAGGGGCCCATGGAGGACAAAAAATACAAAGGAAAAAAAGCTGAAGTTGATTGGCACTAGTACCTTTTTCATTCACACTCAGGATTAATATTTGTCGAAACACATTAAAATCATAAGGATTCGCTCTATACATTTCTTTTACAATTTCCGGTGGAACTAGAAGAACACATAGAACAGAAGTTCTAGCTCCAATGTGTGGTGAATTCTTCGCATTCAATTTGTATTGGAATTGGTGTGAAGATTGAAAAAAATATAATTTAAACTCAGAAAGAATCTGTCCCAACTCCGAACTCTTTCCTTCAACAAGCCGTTCACCTCCACTAATGTGTGGCTTATGTATGACAATTAAAAAGAAGCAATTAATTCCCTTGGTGTTCTCTAAGATTATTGAAAGTTTTTGCTTACGATGGGGCAGATACGACTCGATGGAAAGTGGAGTCGTGAAAACACCTTTAATGTCAACACTGTCGTCAAACTTCAAGTGGACGTGACAAATATGATTATGATTGATGATTTCGTCGAGTTTGATTGTGTCTGAGAGATCTGATTCAAAGCTGCTCCCAGTTCGGATTGTGAGTGCGCAATAAACAATAACTGCAGCATAAAATTTCATGATTGGCGGAATTCTTCCTATCACTGATTTGGAGCTCCTTCACAAATCTAAGGCCGTTTCTGCTAGAAACAGATTATGTCCTTTTCTTGGTCTATTAAATCCGAATCTTTGTTCGCATGTAAAACTTAATAATTCTGCACGATCATCAAGATTTTCCGATCGCAAATGATGATGTACACTCCTGTGCCTTGTATTCTGCTAATAGCAACTTTAATCAATCTTCCGAACCAAACCAACCAGTATGTTGA
>JAQGAD010002950.1:0-11658 GCA_034696625.1 Isotomurus palustris
CCCCCCTCAACGGAGGACGACTCTGCCCTTCCACCGCCGTCCAGAAACAGGACTGCATCGTTCCTTGTCCACGTAAGAACATACTTTAAAATTCCATCCTGAAACTAAACTCCACACACTCCATACTCCATACCTTCTCGTGTTTAGCAGGAATTTCATAAATGACTTTGTTCTAATTACCATTCTGATTGATGAAGAGTCAGAAAGTTTCTCTTCCCTAAAGTTGTTTCCAAACTCAGAGATTAGATCAGTTTTTGCCAGAGTGCAAAATGGCTTTTGAAGAGGGATATTCTGACAACTCAAATGAACTCAGTTGTAAAGAGAGAGAGAGACCTCTGCTCGGTTGTTTGGTCCACAAGAAGAAGAAGAAGAATGATTGATGAACTTTTTTCTCCTCTCTGCATTCCTCTTTCCTCTTTTGGGTTTGCTCGAGACTCTTGAATATAAAAAGTCTGGAATATTTCATAAAGCTCTCGCTACACACACACACACAAATAGGAATAGTGAAGTGTATCTCTCAAAATACACTAAATATGCATAATAATATTTTGTAGCCACAAATAACCCAGCAAACTTTATATTTTGTATTTTGTAAGGCGTAAGGAGTTTGTGTGTGTGTGTAGAAATGTTAAATTCTTTGCTGTGGCTGTCAGAGGCTTCTTTCATTCCTCGTGATCATTTGCATGCGAAGTGAATCATGATGCGCCTAATGGATGGGAGCAAAAAGATAACACAATCCCGTATGCAAACTCTCGTGTCAAAGTGAAAGTGCAAACAATAAAGGCATTAGGGAAATTAGTCTAGTGTGGAGAGACGCGATGCTTGTTTGTCTTGTGGATTACGTGTCAAGTAATGACAATGAGTCACCTATTAAACAAAGCGAGAATTGTGTAGGGGATTCCTCACGTACGAAACTGAAGAGATGAAGACTCATCGTGTGGGTGGGTAGCCCTCTCCACACGGATTTTGATTTCTTCTGTGATTTGATTAGGATTACGATGTTCTCGATTGTACTTGTAGGCACATCTCATTCTCAGGAAGGGAGAGGTATTGGTATTAGTGGATGATGGGTGAAGATTGTCAATTGTCAACTATGAGGAAATTGAATTCCATCGGAGAAGAGGGGAGAAGTATTCGGGTCTCATCATGATGAGAGAGAGTAACAACAGTTTTTGTGTGTAGTTTAGTCGTGTTTAGTGTGTTAGTAACAAGCTGGAGAGAGAGAGAGACGGGAGTTATTTATTTACCCTGAGTTTGTAAACCTTTTAAGAAGCCATTATCTCGGACAATTACTGTGAGCACTGAGGGTGAGTGGGTGAAAAAGAAGAGGGACAACTAAAGTATTATTCACTTTTTCCCAGAAATCGTCCCTTCGTTTCCTTACGCAGAAATAAGCTGCTGACGGAAGTAAAAATAACCTGGGTGAAGTTGAAGGGAGATTACTACTACAGGTTCTTTTGGATTTTGTATGTAGCAACCATGTGAAAGCAATTTGGAACTTGGAACTTTCTTCTTCTTTGCAAATGTCCGTGTGCATTCTGTTCACAAATGAGAAAGTAAATGAAATACCCAAACTTGAAGGAGAAAGCACGTGGAATTGAATAGGAATTGAAAGAAGGGCAAAACTTCAATTTAAAAGACTTCACTGTATGTGTATGTGCAGTACACTTGTGCTTGTATGTTGGATTCTCGATCTGGATGTGATGTGTGTGTGTGTGTGTTTGATTCAATCTTTCTGAAATGAGCAACAATAAGAAAGGCCCGTGTGTGTCATGCAGGGATATTACACACACATTATATTACTCACGTCTCGTGTTACCTTTTCGTTCCATAAGATTTCTCTCGTGGAAACTGGAGAAAGCACATCGAAAAGCAAAAACGGGCTACACACACACACTCACTCACTCACAGAGTACTGAATAAATGTTGCCAAGAGTTGAGAGCACCGATAAGAGTTCGCAGCATGTGGTGCTCTCCTTTACCTTATGCCTTCTCACGTACAAGACTTGTGACTCAATCAAACAACATCCGTTTTTGCTTTCTACAAAGGAAACTTCAGTGGATTCAACAGCGCGTAGGCTGTTGAGTTCATATTGGAGATGGTCCTTCTTCTTCTACGGATGTGTAGCTTCGTGTAAAAGGTTTTAAGGTTTATTTAACGTGACGGTCACCGCGAGAGGAGTCCTAAGATTCACTTTACCAATCTATAATCTTTTTTTATTTCTAAACGATAGTCGAACATGAATTAGTGTACCGAATAAATAGACTAGTCCTAGTCCTGAGCATCCAATGCTGCTGCTGCTACTAGTGAAGAAGCTGATGTGTTTAGACGTTTACCACTGTACGTTATTTATTGACATGCCATTCAGAAGATAAGTGTAAGTAAAGAGACACACAGTTATAGGGAGTAAGGAGATATATATCCCCAACATTCACTTTCCTTTAAGTGAAATGGTTGCTTACAAAATACAATGTGTGTGTGGATTGTGGATGGAAGTTTTCTTTAGTTGGGTGCACTGCAACTTCTCCAAAAACTCTACATACATGTGAGGAGACAGCCTTACACTTACAAAGTGATATATTGCTCCAATTAAATCACTATTGACACTCGGAAGTGCAGGCGAGGTACACTACTGCACCTCATTTCGATTGTAATAAACCACGTCACTTAAGATTAAACAGAATCCAGTGTGCAAAACACCCAACTGCTAGAGAACTCGAGAGTAGTAAACCATAAAAGTGAATCAACTCCAAGATTTATGCATTCATTAACGTTATTTTTATTTCATTCTGTATACTCTTTAATGTATCCACACACACACTCTCTTCTTGAATTATTTCGGGTATTCCAGCAGTCTCCAGCTTTATTGTACTTCAATTCTAACCATTAATTGCCTTCCAAAACGAGAATTCGAGTCTTTTTAACAGTTCATTCGATGAAAAAACCTACATTACCAATCCAGAATGTTAATTCAGAAGAAGGAAATAGGACTGGAGAAGAAGCTTATACTTATGCCTATCTTGGCCTCAGTCAACAGGGAAGGAAAAAGAAAGTTCATTTTTAATTCTAAACATCCCAATCTCCGTGTGAACCTCAGCTGCGAAAGGCAAAAGGAAGAGGAGAGTGTGTTGTGAATAGACTTACTAAAAGTAGAAAACGACTTTTTACAGAAAGAAACAAACTTTCTGCTCTGAGCATTTGAAATGTGTGTATGTGAAAGAGGAATGTTCTTTTAACACACTCCAACTTGTATCATTTCAAAAGACGAAGATTTCTTTTTAAAAGCTTTAAAAACTTCTCTCTCTCTCCTCCCCGAGAACACTTTGAGTGTCGATGTAAATGGATGAAGTTGTTTGGTTTGAATGTATTTGGAAAAATGCACAAAATAAACAAGCAGCCCAAAGTATGTTTACTTGTGGCTCACGGATGAAACTTGAAGTGAGATGAGTCAATAAGGGAGAAAGAAAGTTTTGCCACAAATCTTTTCGTGGTTAAGGTTAGGAGAAGAGAAGAGTTGACAGACTTTACTTTTATAAGAAGTGACTGAGAAGGACAGATGCACCAAAGATGTGTGTGCACTAGTTTTAGAAGTTGAGATTTAGACGAAGGAACATGTTCCCAATATTTCAAGAGATACTTTTGCTTGTCTAACTGAATGTATTATTCCTTTCAGCGATAGACGGGAGATGGTCACCGTGGTCTTCTTGGTCCATCTGTGGACCAGACTGCAGACACCATAAGAGAAGAACATGTACAAATCCTCCTGCATCTAATGGAGGATCCTACTGTACTGGAAGAGACACTCAGACATCAAATTGCACCGGTGGACTTTGCAGAGGTGAATTTTTATCTTCTTTTTTCGTGAAATTAAATCCAAACTGTATTAATACCAACGGACTGTATAAAAATGCGAATTTTGTATCATCAAACATACAATGAATGTATACAAGCTTTATTCCTCCCGTAAAGAAAAGCCTAAGAACCCCCTGAAGCATTTCTTTTCCCAAATTAACTCTTAAGTTGACGCAGATTTGTGTAATGAACATGGGTTGCTGATTAAAAATCATGTAGTTTTGCTCTCTCATACTCTCAGACTCTCAGCACAAAATTAGTTTTAGTTCTACGGAAATACGTAAAACAAGCCGTTTTGTGTTTGACTTCATGAGGAAGTAGAAAGGCTTGTTAATTACTCTCTCTCTCTTCCTTTCCCATCTTCCAAGTGTATCTCTCTGCATGCTCTTTGTACACCCGACCCGTTGTAGTAATTCACGAAGAGTTGTTTTTGCTCACTCAAGTCTTCTGGGAATCATTTCCTTTTGTTGTCCCGTGTCTTTGATCCTAAAGCATCTTAGACTCCGAGGGCACACACACACATAACATATATACATATACACACAGCCTGAATCTCCATTCGTGTGTGTGTGTGTGTGTGTGTCTTTCCTGGCATCTCCAGTGAGTTATTTTAGGCCCAAGAATTCACCTCTCTACTCTCTCTACCTTTCCTCCATTCCTACGCACATTTATTCCTTTTCCCCATTCGTCTTCCCCATATAAATATATCTACACATCTACCCAAGAAATAATTTGAATCCCTCGCAATCCATCCTCTCTCTCTCTCTCTCCTTGGAAGACACTATGCTGTGTGCGTCTATCCAGCCTTTTATTTTATTGCTGTTAATGTTCTGTCGAGTGGAATTCTAAGCAAGTGTAATGGAAAGTAAACTCATTTGCGATGATCTCTTGTGTTTGGATAACGCACATTCTGATCGCTCTCATTTACATGCGTGTGTCTTTGTGGTGGCGAACAAAATGTTTACTTTGTCTCTCTCCATCTATTCTCTGTTATTGTTCCAAACCATTGAGCACACCATGGATGACTCTCAATGTAAATGAATGAAACCATCTCGACAGTCTATTTCATCTCTCTCTCTCTCTCTCCTATTCTCCCTTTTTGGTGCACGTGGTTCTACAAAAGGGTTCAACTTGTCTAGAAGACTCGCGTGTCACTTTCACCTTCACGAAGAAGACTTTCCTAGCGGGCTGGCCATCCGCAAACACAGTCACACACACACACAAGGAATTCCTAAAAGCTTTGCCTTACTTCTCTACACGTGTTTTATTATCAGCTCACTTCTTTTCTACAAACTCAAACCTTTCTGCAAGTCTACAGACACAGTCTCTCTCTCTCTCTGCATCCATTAAATGTAATTTAAGCTTAATACACACTACCAACTACACCGTGTCAATGATACGCACTCAAGTGGAATACTGGAAGTCTGTGTAGTCTCTTCCACTGAACTCTTGTATGTCAAATAACTTTTCACAAGTCCAATTACACACTTATCTGCAATGTTATAATCTGTTTGGGTGAAAAAATCTCTGCGAAACGCACCCACCTCACGATGTTACGATTGTTGTATCTCGTATACTCTCCTCATCTGTATTTATGATGTAACTTCCTTGTAAATCCCAAGTTAGTGCTCCACCCTTGCAATAACACAAAGTGTGTTCTCTATCTCGTTTTTTATCACTGCTCATCTTCAATTTACTCCGTGTTGGCTTGTACTTTTTTCCAGAATCTCCTTACACACGTTTTATATGTCTAAAACACACACACTCACACACACATACACACACTTTTTCCCTGCTTTGAAATCTCCTAGTCTTATTACGCTTGAAAGGAACGCCTTATACACACACACACACACACACACACATACTATAAATGTAGGAAGCAACAAAGTAAGTTGAAAGGAGATAGTAGGCAGCACATGTAGCAGAATTAGACAGATTTACTCGTTTCCAATTGCACTGGGAGCCACTTCCAATTTATTTTTTTACTCCAAGTCTTCGTTGAATCCAACTTATACTCCCTTACACGAAGATTAAGTTGTTTGGAGGAAGCATTTGATATCACCGAGTTCCCCCAGAGGATTCTTTACTGCCCAGCCACACCTGGATTTCCAATAAAGTCTCATGTCTCACGTCGTTTCTTTTCCAGATTCCTCGGGACTTGGCAGCAGCAGTGCCTTCGTTCCCAATCCAGAAGACTCCTTGCACTCGTCTCATGATCAAGGTAGGTGAAAAAATCCCCCGGTTTTTTACAATTTCACGCATTCAAATAAGCTAGACGAAGACTCCTATAAGTTTCCTGGCTTTGGAATGAACGGGAACATCATAAGGGAACCAGAAACCAGAGGAGCATAAAGCCTCTTTAAGCCAAGCCACGTTATGAGAAAATATGTAATTTTGAACTGGGTTCGCGTGTACGTGCGTTTTAATATATTTTAGGAAACTATCTGTGCATAAATTTTGAGGGAAATGTCTTCATTTCTTTTATTTTATGAATGGGTAAAGTAAATACACGGAGGAGATGGTGAGAGAGAGAGAGGAGAAGAAGAGGAAAGAGAAAGTCGAGAGGGGAAGGAGTATCTTCAGCAATAAACATTTCTCTCTTAGATTATTGCCTACGTCCTTCCGTATTTTTTATGGGGATTCTTTCCAAAACGGGCATTTTCACGTAATAGAGAAAGCACTACACGGAGAGGTAGAATTCGAGAACAACGCAACATTTGCATACCTGACTAAAACTCTAATGGAACTTCTTCTTGCCTCCCGAGTCTTAAAGGAAAGGAGAGGAAGTCTTAAGGAAAGGGAAAAGAGAAAGTTCAGAGGGAAAGAAGAACAAGTCGACAGTCGACAGTCTCTGCTTTGCTCTCCTGTCTCCTGTCTGCTCCTTGCCGACTTCTTCTAAGCTCATCACGTAGTGGCCATTTGGACCATCCGCTATTCTAATTGCACTCGAAATTCTTCTTCAAATGAAGTACACACGCGAGTAGATCTTCAAACTTCTTCTTCTTCTTCTGCTGTGAGCACTCTTCCGAATAAAATGACGAATCGAAAGAGACACCACACTAAGGAGGGTGACTAGCAATGTGATACATATATACAAAGAGACAGGGATATTGTTCAAGTGGAGAAAGTTTTTGTACCAAGAGTCGCGTCTCATGTCTTAAGAACTTAATTACTACGAGGGTGTGTGTGTGTGTGTTCTCTTCCAGCAGTCATCCTACTACTACGGATGTCTGGGAGATGACAAGAAAAGGCAATTTGGGATGATATTCTACGTTCCCATTCTACCATAAAGATACCCACACAAAAGAGGTTTCTTCCTGCCTATACAACTTTTCTGGGTGGAAGAACCAGTTGTTTCGTCAACGATAGTCTTAAAGTAGTTAGAGAGCGAAACAGAAGCAGAGGATTTATTGTAGAGAGAATAGAAAGGGGGAAGAGAGTGAAGTAGAGCGAGTTAATGTCGAAGGAGGAAGAGTAGAAGTGCATTCGAATCAAAAGATTCAGACAAGTATGAAAGACACGACGCACGATGTTCTTTCAGGAGGAAAAGAAGCGATGGTCATTATCAATCCGCTGAATCGGGAATCGGACAGTATGAGATTAAAGTTGGGGATTAGTGAAAGCCATATTCGTTGTAAGAATGATGTGGATGGGTGAAACAGGAAGTTGTGGGAGGTTTCTGTCCAGTCAGCTCAAATCTGTACGAGAACTCTTTCATTCTATCTTTATATGAATAGATTTAAACAGAATTATTAGAAAGCAAGCACAGGTTTATTAATCGATCAATCAATCAAAAATACAGAAATTTTACAGCAACTGTAGTAAGATTTAATTGGACGCTGAATGAGTTAACCCTGGTACACTCGAACCCAGTCGATTTCGAAGGTAGGTTTGGACCAAGTTTTGGGATTCATTGGTGGCCATCCCTTGAAAAACGGTCCTCCGACAGCCAAATTGAAGATGAAGTTGGAAGGTTCGTCGAAAGGTTGATTGCTACCTCTGCAAGGAAGTTTGTTAGGGTCCTTCGTGAAATACCCGTCGTTTAATGAAACCTCAAAGCGCTTGACTGTGTCGATGTAGAATTCTAACTTAGTTTTTAGCCAAAGGACTGCGTACTCATGAAAGCCTCCACTCAGGTCCATGTTAGTCAGCACTTTAGTTCCGTTAGAACTCAGTGCATCCCAACTTCGACCCCAGTGAGCTGCCATCTCCACATTTTTTACTTCAGACGGTTGACCTCTGAACTCAGCTATGTCGATTTCCTCGTAGCGACAATTATTGTTTATGGGAAGCATCCACAGAGCTGCCCACAAGTGATCTCCTTTAGGCATTCGAGCTTTCATCACATAAGCTCCGTATGTAAATCCACTGCCTCGTTGGCGAATTCTTCCTGAAGTGTATTGCTTATCTTTCTTCCGTTGAGGGCGAGCTTCGATTGTCAACTTCCCACCTGACACTTTTACATTGTCCCGTGAGTAGCATTGGAGGTTCCCAGAACCATATTCTGCAAAATTGAAATTAATTGGATGCTAAATGTCATTGATGAACGGGACAACATCTCTTAAGAGAATGCTTTTTTATCCTTACCTGTTCCACACCCTTCCTGATACTCCCACTTCTTCAAATCCAAAGATGAACCATCAAAATTGTCCTCAAAGACAACTCTTCCTTGCCAGCCATCGCAGACTCCCCACCATAAAACGGAGAGACAATAGACGACGAATTTCTGATGCATCTCTAAAAAACATTTATTAAATACTATTCTATGCAATTGCAAAACCTACCATTTTTATATTTATACTAAAAACCAAAACGTACTCAATTTGGAGCACACTTGCATATTTTATCCTGGTTTCACAGAAAAACAACTGGTTTAAAAATCCAGGTGCAAACCCATCTGCCAGAGGTGCATTTCCTAGAATTACGCCATTAATTTTGTTAATGAGCTTACTACTGTTAACGAGTAGGAAAGTTTTTAATGAACTGACGTGTTCAATTTAGTATACATTGATGTATTTAATAATTAGTATGGTAAACATTACATTCACACTGATGTAAAAGTGGACGAGAGGGAGAATAGAATCAATAGAATACAACTCAATTCCACTGAAGCAGATGGATGGACGAGTCTTCATTCTGAGAAAGATATGTGGGTTCCATTCTTCTACTTGTAGGGGATAATGGAACCGATCATTTCTTTACTTCTTCGTAAGTATCGTCCCTATTTTCACTTAACTGAGGGGGAGGGAGATCAAACTTCAGACAGACAGACAGACACGCTGGATTGCTCCGAACAAAAGTAACGAGCGCAATTCATGTTATTACCAAAGAGTAGAGAGATTCTTTCACTCGGAGTAAACACCGATTTATGTTGATACAACTGCGAAAGAGAGTAGTCAGATTCATCGTTGTCATTTTGAGGGTTTTGCTTTCTCATCCTTCCCTTCACATTCCCATGCAATAAAGCAATAATACACGTTCACTCTGATACATGTGAAAGTGAATTCAGGCCAATAATACCGATCATGATATGCAATAGGAGACCTAACGTTGTGTATTAATCCCATTTGTAACTTTTAACTCTGGTCCGATGTGGAGAAAAGTCACTCTTGTGCTTGTGCGAGATGAAAGTAATATCGGAAGTGATGCTGAAGAAAGATGGCTTTTCTCCTGCACTCATTTTTATCCGTACAAAGTATTACAAAGTTTCCCCTGCCAAAAATGAAAAGTAGGAGAGAGAGAGAAAGTTTGTTTGTTCCTGCGGATGGTTTTGCGTTTATTGTTTGGTTCCTACGAGTGAATGGGAGAAGAGCTCCTTCACTTTCGTGAGGTGCATTTTGTACGTGAGCTAGCTTACACATTACACAATATAAATATAACGTGGGAGATATGTGGAGTAGTAAAGACTTCCCCATAAAAACTAGGCGGTGGATCACTGAAGGCAGTCTTAGGTTTCTCTCTCTCTCTCCGAACATTTATACTAACAAATGGTTCCAGTTCAATTGAACCGCACCTTCCAGTTTCCACCACACGTCCCACAGTATTTCCGGGTCCTTTACTTTCTAAAAGAAGTCAGCTTAAAGGTTATGTGGGTGAAAGATTACTCCACACAAGAGTCGTTTAACTTTCCTCCATATAATAATATAATGTAATAGCAATAGTAATGTAATGCCCATTAAAAATGAAGCCAAATAATAAAGGCAAGCCTGGATGAAATCAATACAACCCTTCCGAATCAGTTTGGCTTTGGAGTTTTCGCGTAATCCCAATTAAAAGCGAGGGTTGTTGGCAGACAGCTGGATTCAATTGAATCCTCGTAGAGCAGTAGCGATGATGCTTATCTTTATCCTCTATCCTGTGTTTGATAGCATACTCATTCAGTAGCATGTCCAGAGACTTTGGAAGAGAAAGCAAAGTGGCCATTTGGCTAGAGAGGAAGTCTTGTTGATGGATGCGTGTGCGAATCGTACTCATTTACGATCCATTAGGGTCAGCTTCACATCTGTTGGGAGATACACACTTGACTCCTCACACAGTCTTCATCTTCTTCTTCGTCTATACTTTCCTTTACATTTCATCCCGATTAAAGAGTTGGACTTTTTGCAACCCAAAATTTTGTACACACCCATTCATTCATTGTTGACTTCTGGAGAAAGCTTAAGCTTCTTATTCCTCCCAATCTCCAGTACGTACACGTAGATATTCTTCTTCTTGCGTCTCCTTTTTGCCAGTCTGGAGAAAAATGAGAAGGGGAAAGTACCGACAGGTTTTGTGTGTGTGTCGACAAGATTGATGTGAGGGAGGTGGATGGAAGAAGCAGAAGCCCATCGATGTCACCCACACGCTCACAATGAACGACCCACCGACAACTACGGAGAGTCTTTTGTCCTGGAGAAAAGTCACCACACACGATTGAGACGTCGCCGAGTTCTTGTTCCTCCAGTTTTAAAGTTCTTTGAACTTCTCCAGCTTTTTCTCTACAAGTTAGGAAAATACATCGACCAACGCAAACTTCCAGCCTATTTCCAGGAGAGGAGACAATGGGGAGAGTGATTCTCAGGTGAAGTAAGAATGGAGAAAGCGATTGTTCTGAATGATGAGTCTCTCTCAGTGTGTGTCTTCCTCTTTGGTGTATCCATTTATCTCTTCCCAAATCGCGTCTTCTCCAACAGCCTCTTCAACTCTCCAGCTCTCCAGCTTGTCTTTCGGCTGGAGAAGTCTTCTTCTTCTTCTTCTTCTTCTCTCCTTTCAAGTCTCAATAGGTTCTTGAGACTCCGCATGGACTCTCGCTTCCTTTCAAGGAAAAAATTACACACTTCTTGTCCACCCATCCGTAAATAATCAAGGGTGTGAACTTTAACTTGTCTCTGATGGTTGCTCTCTCAACTTTTTTGACGTATAAATAGAAATACATAAAGCCTGTCTGTGTGTGTGTGTGTGTATACACACGGTGTTGTTTCTTTGTGGCCTTTTTCTGGCAAAATAAATGAAACGATACGCAAGAGTGTACGTGGAGTATTTCTCGTTAGATGCTTTTAGTTTTTACTGGAGTTGCGGTACAAATACTCCAATGGATTCCACACTGCATTTTTCACAGAAACAACTTGTTTAATTCGTAATTCCGTCTGGTCACGAAGAGATTAGGTTGCTTTTGTTCTGGCGTTCATGTGGGAGAGAGTAAATTGCGTTTTCCTCGAGAGAAGGAGACGTTCGTTGGAAGTTGGAAGTTGGGAGTTGCGAAGACGGGAGAGTCTCGTGGAATTCGACATGCACGAGTGAGTGAGAGGAATCTGAGGGGACAA
>JAQGAD010002951.1:0-11656 GCA_034696625.1 Isotomurus palustris
GGGGTAACGTTGCTGCTGTCCTCGGAACCCTTCCTGCCGGCCGCGAACTTGATGAAATCTTTCTCCTCTAATTTTCTCCTCTAATTTTCTTTTCCTCCCCCACTTTTCTGCTCTGTCTCCCTTTCTTTTCCCCTTCTTAAACTCTGTCCCCCGTTGTCCCCCTGTATGTCGAACACCCACTTGATTTGCAGTAATAAAATTCCAGCAACAGCTCATTGTTCATGTGTGGAATGTAGGATCTCATCACACTGTTGTTATTTTCTTTTGTTAGCAGGAAGCATATTTCGACTATTAAAACTAATAATTATTGAGCGAAATAGTTAGAACTTCTTTAGGATTTCATTCAAACATTAACTAAAGATGTTTTTCCTGAAAATATTTCATGCGAAAATCCTACCAGCTTGTTCTTGTTTTTTATTCTACGTTGGATTTTATGTTATATTAATCGCTGTCGTATTAAGGTTTTGTGGATCCGGTATCCTGTAATTTGTCTTAGAAATAATAAGCTCTTACTGGCTGCTCTCATCAAATTGCAAACGATAAACATTTGTCAACAATAAACTCTTATATGCGCTAATCAAATCTTACGTATAGAGGGGTATAATAAGCGAAACCGGTCTTTAAATTGGCTCCAAGCAAAAGGATATTACTTGTTATGTTCTTATTTCTAAATTATACTTCTTAATGAAGCGTCAAATTATCGCACAGTTAGTTCATTGTTGTAAGCGCGGCTTGACCGTTTTTGTAGGCATAACATAAGTTCCGCAAGTAATATGAAGATACAAAGTCTCTATTTTAAACTGACAGAGACATTAAAATTTTTATTTAAATAAAAATTGAATATAATTGAAATATTATAATTTCAAATGTGCCATAGAAAAATTCTGTCAGTGTGCTGCATACACTACTAACTAAATAAGTAGTTTTAATCTTAAGCTCCCCAAGTTTTCCTCTGCTACTGCCTACGAAGTAGATTATTTCTCAGGCCATTTGATGGTTCAATAACCAGCAAGATCAAATCTCAGTTAACTAGATCGTCGGGGTAAGTTAGGAACCTTTTGTGCGCAAACTAAGGATTTCAACTGCGTTTCCAATATGCTTGTCTGCTATACCTGACCAAATATTCTCATTGGAAATTCCTTTTCAAAAGTAGCAAGATCAAATCTCAAATAAATAGATAGTTGGGATAAGTTGATTAATTTTTGATAGCAAACCTATGACTTCAACTGCGTTTCTATTATGTAACTCTGCTTTGCATGACCCAATCTTCATTTACAAAACCTAAATTCTTAAGTTCAGCTTTTTTCCAAACGGGAAATAAGTTGTTACTTATTACAAGAAAATACTTTTTTTAGTGTTTATATAATGTTCAAATAGTTTCTGCAAGATTGATGCAAAAGGATTGAGCAGTTTCTTTGAAATTGTTCAGCTTTCCTCCAAAGTGGTAAGAAGTGATGCAACATAATCATATGACGTGCTCCTGTCACTTGGGTTGCAAATTAAAAAAAAATCAATATATGTCTTCCCACATCGAAGGGTTAACTTAACATTAAAGCAAGTTGGAATTTCGTTGATTATTTTACCCAGAATTGTACATTACGATTCTAGTTAAAGTATACAGATACACGTCTTGAATAGTACGTACTGGTCTACTCGGATTGGGAAATTCATACATCACCTTATAAGTACATTATGTGATATTCTCTTAACACAAGGCTTTGTCTAATTGTAGGTTTGCGATCCTAACCCAAATTGCATTTATATCCTTCTTGTAAGAAATATGTTTTTGTCCAATCCTAGGTTTCCATTCCAGGCGCAAATTACATAAATTACTTACAACCTTATGCTACATTACAGCGAATTTATGTATAATTGCTTTTATCGATATCTTTTTTCGAACAGTATGTTTAACGCTGCTGACTGAGCTAACAATTGTTCAACTTGTCCGATTGAAACTGGTAGGTTTATTTATTAAACAAGAAGGTATCACCACTCTAAAACATACGCGAGTGAAGCCTACAATCGAAATGTTACTGCATCCTTACCTGAAATATCTGCTTTTAATGAGTTTTCCTTAATTTGTCAAAATATCCCATGTGGGTTGCCGAACTTTCGGATAAAGCGTATTAAATCGGATTATGTAAGAATGCTTAAGTGGGTTCAAAGCATTCCTTTGCTGCTTGTGTGTGAGAAAGTTATCCGGGATTAAGTTTAGTTGCAAATTAAACTGACGTGTATTGAACTGAAAGTCTCACTAATAACTATTAAGCGGGTGAAAGGTTAAAAAGCTATCCATATCCAAGCTAATATCTTTGGCAGTAGGTGTAAAATTCAAGGTCGATTTTTATATTAAATACTTGGACATAATTTGCATTCAAAACCTTGCGTAGTGTGTACATGAATTGATATAAAGTATTTAATTTTTCAGAATAACATGGATGCAAGCTCAGTCTTTTTTGGAATGTTCGACAGAGAGAAGCGCTGCTTTGTTTTTTTCTTCTTTTTTGCATTAAGTGAATCAATGCAAGAATCAAAATTTCATAACCGTGCTATTGCTGACTCACTTTGTATGGTGCAATTTATTCATAGCAGCTGTAATTCCGAACTGAATATTGATTTCCCAAACTCGTTGCAGGTTTCAGTTCTTTCGTCTACTCCCACATTTATTAACCTCAACATTAGCCTGTGTACGGCAACTGTCAAAGATTTTAATATGGATAAAAAGTGCAACCCAGTTTCAGCTTTGAACCGACAAAAATCAGGAAATATTTGTTTTCTGGCTTTCATAAACATCGCAGAAGGTCCAATTAGCTCGCTAGTCAAAATATTTGCAGAAATCAACCTCGTAAACTACAACGTTCTAGATCCAGTTTTCTATATATTCGTAACCACCTCATTAATCTTGAAGGACTTGCAGTCTGCAGCTGTCTCTCAACACAAGTTCCTTCCATCTCCGAAAACCATCATTGTTTTGACAGTATCAGCTCAAAATCACAATCTTTGGTCTTACTACTGCTATTTCTGTTCTACTCAAAATGAAATCTTGTCATTCAAAGACTTCACATCATTTCCATTATCATCCCAAACAAATTCTCAGTACGAGCAAAACCAGTTGCAATCTGCCACTAACAACTAATGGTTACGGGCACAAGGGATCGTTTCAGAGTTCATTTGTAAACGGCTATGCGTTGTTTAAATTATGTAAACACAGGTCCAGAAATCGTGCAGAAGTTTGTATGGTGGGACACATGTATTACCGTGAAGTGGCAGATAAGTTTAACATTTCCATGGAGCAAATGGACTTTTATTACGAACACGACGAGACTTTTGACAGAACTATTGCGTTTTCAATGACATCCTACTTCTTTGCCCCTCCTGATACCAAAATCATCTTTGGAAACGAAATGAAGCTACTAATCCACTACTGTACCTTTTCTATGAGAAGAGTGCACGTCACTCTAACATTCTTAGCTGAACCGTTTGCATTGCCAGTTTGGCTGATATTGCTCTTTACCGTCTTGGTTTTAGGTATCTACACACGCAACCTTTGGCTCGCAATGGACGTTGTTTGGGTCCTGATTGCTCAAAGCCTTCAACGGAAATACCCAAAACCCTTGGTATTTGGGTTCTGTTTGGCCTTTGTTGTTAACGTAGGGTACCTGTCAAGCATAACCTCAATGGTAACCAAACCCGAAGAAGAACAACCGATAAGGACTCTTAAGGATCTTTTTAAAACCCACAAACTTTTATTGAGTGAATCGCATAAGTCATACTTGATTTCACGTGAGGAGGAAATTCAGGAAAAGCTAGGATACAATGTATCTGATATCGTCGTTTCCAATTATTCCTTCTTTTACGAGAGTTCTGAACTAGAAGAACTGTTAGCTACTTCAAAGCTGGGCACTTTTGTTACCTGGGCAGCACCGTACGTTGAAATGTTCTTGTGGAATAACTTTCGGTGCAAATTTGTACCCGACAAGCTGGATTCATTAACCACCTTTTATTCGATTCGTTCTTATTTTAGCAAACCTGTTGTACGATTCACATCGTTTATTAATACAGCAGGGTTTCAAGCTCAATGGGGACAGGAAATGTTTTATAAGGGTTTTAGAAGTGTTGTCTCAAGGTACAGAGATGACAATAAAACAGTTAGTCTTATTCCTTCAATTTCAGAACCAATCAAGTTAACGCTGCACGGTGCGCTAAGAAATTTGTTTGAGTGCTATGCAACCGGAGCCGTTATAGGTTTTGTTGCATTTTTATTAGAGATAAAGTGGCCGGAGATATCACATTATATTTTTAAAAAGCTGCAAGTCGTGGTCATAAGGAGATGGTTTTACGAAATGTTGCAAAGTTAAAGATAATTTGTTAAGTTATTAATCGCTTTATGTATTTTATGCAGCTTGTTTGTCCCGAAGGTACAATTAGAATATATAACATACAGCAAATAAAGCCTTCTAAATTTTATACTCTGCAGTATTTGCAGGTTTGTGTCCACATCGTTGACATACCAACGATAAAATCTAACATACAACATACGTGGCGTTCTCTGTAATAAATTTATTCATTTGGCATAAAACTCAACATTGCTGGTGCCAAGGGAAACTTTTGGTTATCTGGTCTCTTCGTAAGGTAAATGTGGGAATACTAAAAGACAACCTCTTATCGTTTGAGGGTATTTTCTTATTAACTGCAATTGATAAATATGATTCAAGCGTAGCTTTTTCTTCTTATTTGACTTCAAGTCTCAATTTTTTATGTTAAAAGTTTTCTCGTGCTTTTCCATAGGACGTCTTTTGTGGCATAAAGAAGATAAGTCCTTGGTCATTGGAGTGGGACAAAGTTGTAGAATCGTAGAATATGTACTAGCTTAATGCAGATTGTTGTGTCCAAGTACGCATAGGGTGTTTGTGAATGTCTACCTGCTCATGAGATTCCTGTGCTTCGAGAATCTGCTTGGCGCAGGTTTTTTGTAGGGTCATTTTGCACGTTTTGGTTTGCTGTGACCCCCGAAATGAACTTACGGCAATTAGGTGGACATCACCAGAGTCAAAATCGCTTTTCGTCCAAACACATGTTCCTCAGAAAGTGCATGATAGAGTTCGGGAGATATTTAGCTCCTATAAGCACCGGGTGCAAGCCTAGCTCAAGTTAAATCATAAGTGGCCTGCAAATTTGAATCTGTGAAAACATAATTGGTAAGAGGTCATCTGCTCTATGGGGGAAGGGTTTCGTCACTCAACTGGTGCACTGACACATCATTAAATTTCACTTAAATTCAAATAGAAACTCTGTTATCATTGAGCATAGGTTGGTTTACATGTGTTACAAAAACCGTTGCGGAATTATAATTACGCATACTACTCCCATCTTGGGTTATAATCTAACCAATATATTTGCTACTTATGGCAGAAAAATGAAGAAGAAAGGATAAATATTGAAGTTTAGGGAAACACTGTTGTGGACTTGTTTCAGACAATTTTAATTCAATGAGACAATGACTGAACTCAATTTGACACAAAGGCGAAAACCTGCGGAACAACAGGATACGACTTTGTTGACAATACAATTAGGAAAAGATTGCCATTGCAAAGGAGTTCTTTGGATTTTCAGTCAATTATTAACAAACTGTACTTTGAAGTCTCACTTTAATGAGCAAAGGATGACACTTCGTTGTCATTTAATGTATTCAAGTCAGCCAAGGAACTTGTCAATTGAGCTATAAATATAATTGTCTGTTTGAATATGTCTATGCATCAATCAATGTATTGTGTTTTCACATATACTAGTTAGTACTAATTTACATTTGGGAAGTGAAAGCAAATTTTACGACTTCCAAAATAAAACAAGTAAAAAATTATGGAATGGAGTGGGGACCCAGCAAGTCCCACCCAATTACTTGATTGTCCAACAGACCAGGAAAATGATCAAACTCTTAAGGAGAAAGAATTAAGTTTGGATGTTATTCAACTTATCCCATGCTTACTAAAGACACATTAAGGTAAACAATACATCAAACCGCATCAGGTAACAGAGACTAAGATGATTCATTTCTACTTACAAGCCTTTACTTCCTTTTCATCTACTCTACTCTCGTACCTTGCGACACACACAGTATCAACTTACCCCATTCCTCCTCGTCACCCCGCCAAACCCCAATCATCCTCCACTCTCATTGTTTACTTTCCTCCTCGCTCAGTATACCCATAAACACTGAAAACTTAAATTAACTCCTCAGTGTCCCCAGTTACCATCTCATTAAAGATGGAGGAAGAAGGAGAAGAAGACGTTCGTGTGTGTGACCCTTACTGCATCTTCTGTGGAAGTGTCGTCACTCCCAAGAAAAAGACCTTTTGTGACAAACCAATTTTCTATTCGGTGTGGGCTCACCTGTGCACACAAATGAAAGTGGCCACCACAACACGAGACTCCCTTTACGATCGTCTCATGAACGGAGAAGGAACTTTCTGCAAGAAAAACTGCCTTCCCATTCTCGTTGGGATTTCGAAACTCCTCAGGCAAATCTCAAACCTCCAAGAGAGGTTGGAGGAGAAGACAGTTGAGATTAGAAATCGCGTAGTGGCTGCATCAGCATTAGACAAACAATCGAATATTGACGAGGAGTCTCTCGTCTACTCATTTAGACTTCTTATCTCAAGACGTAAGTTTTAATTATTTAATTAGTAATTAGTATTGATAACTTTTTATTAACGATGGTTCCATGAATATGAATGTGTGTGTTTAGATTTCAAGGTCATCAAGAGACACAACAGGAAGTCAGGGCCGTGTCCAAAGTCGAAGAAGACATCTCTCTCTAAGACAACAGGTAAGTACAATTTAAACGAGATTAATTAAACACAAAAATGCTTTAATTAAAACACACAATTCATTATTTTGCAGGTGCGGCTCCTCCAGAGACTCCTGAGGAACCTTCCAAAAAGTGTGGAATGACGTTGAGGAACAAGTCGTTGCCACCTGCAGTGGAAGTTAAGAGCGAGGAAGAATGGGAAACAGACACTGACGACGACGAAGCAGAAACTGTAACTCCATCAACAACAGAAGACATGGACTGTTCTCCTCCTGAAGAAACCATTCCTCCTCCTGCAGAAGAAACCGTTATTCCTCCTCCTCCTCCTTTGGAAGAAACCCCTGAGATTCGTGCAGAAGAAAAGCCCAAACGCAAATACAAATACACAACCCCATTTGTGACCACAGGAAGTTTTAAGTGTCCCAAGTGTCCATTTAGCCTCCCTTACTCATCCTCCTCCGAAAGGAAACTTACCCGACAACAAATCAGGTCTCACTACCACACGGAGCATTTCTACAAGAAGCTCGTCTCCCGCGAAGATCTCCAGAAGACTCCAGATGGAAAGGACTACTTTCAATGTCCTTCATGTACATTCAAAGCTTTCCTTAAATACGAAAGAGTTCAATCTCAAGCTAACAGGGAACACAGTGCACTCACATGCTTAAGGAATCACTTCATAATGGCCCACGAGGGAGAACAGAAGCTAACTGGAAATGTCCAAAAGCTCCACGGAGCGTTGGCTGGAAATTCAACACTCCCGGAATTCAACTTGGCTGAAGCTGAGGAGAACGTAGACTTCTTCAAGTGTCCTTTTGGTGGGTGTGGCTTTGTGAGCCAAGTTATTGACCCACATGCGAAGTATCCGAAGGGACAGGAACACAGGAGGAGTGCCATTTTAAGGGTTGCACGGCATTACTTGAGGTTCCACGAGGACACTGGGGGTTTTGAGAAGACACGGAGGAGTCCTGTGGTGGTGAGGGATCCTGAGACACAAGAAGAGATTTTTAAGTGTCCGAAGTGTGAATTAAAATTGGAGTACATTCCTCCGAAAGTAGATTCACAGAAGAGTATGGCACATCAATTGAAGTTCATGAAACATTATGCATCCCACATTCTTCCTATTTACACGAATAGACCCAATTTGTATCAGAAGGATGGAGGTGATGAGTAAATAAATGTCAATCTATTAGTGTTCATTGCGTTTGTAATTATATTTAAAACACATTCGATTCTGAAGTAAATGGAGACCAACATTTGTATTATTTTCTTTGGGAGCAAACGCAGCAAAGATTTTGGCTAATCTGTTAACTAAAACTAATTCGTTTTAAATACATAAACCAAATTGCACGAAAAAGGAAACACCAAAACGTCAAGACACAAAATTAGAATAAACGTTTTGATACATGAAAGCAATATCACAATCTCTCTTGTGTGCTACAAGAATACGGCCGCTCTCCTCGCTCTAACTCTAATTGCACGCACACACACACACTTCATACGTCATCCTACTTTCCATGTGGATTTGCATGTCGTTCTTTTCTTAACACACTGCTCAATCCGCGCAAACAATTCATTCTACACAATACACTCAACATTGGCACAACTCATGGTTTATTGGCTTATCCTACCTGCAAACTTAACGCACTCTAAGGTACATCTCACATATACAACGTCTTGGAACTAACACAATACTTACAGTTAAGTAATGCACACAGATTCAACACGTAAGTTCTCTCAGAAAGGAAGACTAGAACCAAAATTTATTAAAGTCATACTTACAAAATGATTGTGAACATTTTAGACAAGCAAAATGGGAGACCCAAGAGATGAGATACTGACTTTTAAGTGTCTACTTGTTGGAGATGGAGGGACAGGAAAAACAACATTCGTAAAACGACACTTGACAGGAGAATTTGAGAAGAAGTACGATGCCACTATTGGAGTTGAGGTCCATCCACTCGTTTTTAATACCACAAGAGGTCCAATTCGATTCAAGGTTTGGATGAAGACTTAATTGTTTTTTTCAAATATCACGATAGTATAAACAGCTCACATGACCTAATGAGAGGCGGAGAGAGATCACATTAAAAACAATTATCTTTGCAGGACACAGCAGGTCAAGAGAAATTCGGAGGTCTGCGTGATGGATACTACGTCAAGGTACACAAACCAACAACACGGTCTCGTAGGCATCGTGAACTAAATCATTAACTGATCGAATCTTTCAGGGCCACAGTGCCATTATAATGTTTGATGTCACATCAAGGGTTACATACAAAAATGTTCCTAATTGGCACAGAGACATATTTCGTGTGTGTGAAAATATTCCAACAGTCCTATGTGGAAATAAGGTTGACATAAAAGACAGGAAAGTTAAACCCAACAACATTTTGTACCACCGAAAAACGAACCTGCAGTACTACGACATCTCGGCTAAAAGCAACTACAACTTCGAAAAGCCCTTTTTATGGCTGGCTCGGAAACTTATTGGAGATCCTGACTTGGAATTCACAATGTGTTCTGGACTAGCTCCTCCGGATTTAACACTGGATCCAGAGTGGAGAGAACAGATTGAAAAGGATCTGCAGGTAGTAGCAAAGCTTTGGATTATTTTAATGTTGAAAGAAGTTTTAGAAATATTTTTTGAGAAAGAAAAGAATGGATTTAAATTTTTTTAGGTAGGGATAGTTTTAAGATTTAAAATGCACCTATCCATTTGCGTGAACAAATGAACTTATAACACGAAGATTAGTTAGACTTAGCTAAAATTCTAATATTTTAATTACGTAATATTCTTAATTCTTAGAATGAAACATGCAAGTTGTGTACAAAAGAGAAGTTACTTAATTATGTGTTGTTTTCTTGCGCAATTTTTAGTCTGCCCAGGATATCGAGCTGCCTGATGATGATGAGGATTTATAAACGGAAGAAAACTTAAAATTGAACCCTAATTAAAAATATATTAGCTAGGTGAAGCCAATAAATTATTTAATTGTAAAACTTCATTTTGAACCTTAATTTTTAAATGATAGTGACCTTTGAAGTTTAACTTTGTTTATTCAACAAAATAAATCTTCTGGATTATTTCCTGTCACGTGGGTTTTTGCAGGGGAACGTAAATAATTTATATCTTTATGAGGTTGAACTCAGATATGCTTCTTCTTGACAGCCTATGCTGATGCTTATCACTTAATGTTTCCATATCAAACGTAGGATTGGCAAGAGTAGTAACATATTAAATGGCTTATTATTGAATTGTTAATTAGCCCAACAGTTTATAACCATAGCAATGATGGTGAGCAGATTGCTTTTATCTCGAATTTGCTTTAGTTATCAATATTTTTGAGGAGTTCTCTTATTGTCAATCAAGATACCACGTCAGTTAATCGTCGACAAGAAGTGTATATGTAGTTTTGAGCTCGCATTATTTAATTCACGTAGTACCATACCGTCTCAAGCGCTTTGATTTATCCTTTGTGTCACTCCTTGGTTACACCCTACATTCTCTTGGTGGGAAACGTTTTGGCACCAAACCACACAGTTAGAAAGTGTAACCGCATCAGTTTTCACTACAGTAATAGCTAATGACAAAATTTGTGACTTTAGATGTCATTTTGAAGATCTGTCCCCACATTGTTGAGCTGAATGAGCACTTCGGCGAACGAACAAAAATAAATCCGCCGTTCGCTTTGGATTTCAGCAGTATTGAGAATGCCCCTGAGTTGCCTGCAGCATAGAACGCTTGCATGTCTGCGTCAAAAGATGAAGATCCCAAAGGAAACCAAACATATCAAACTTCTACTCCTGTGGTTCAACCAGAAGCACCAGCAGAAATTCCAGTAATTCAGTCCAAACTGCAGTAATAAAGCTTTATCAGATCTACTGCGGATAAGATTTGACATGCATGAGGCAGGGCTACCGTTCAGTAAGGAGAAATGGGAGCACGTGAAATTCGACTTGAGAATGCTCAATTTGTAAAACGAAAGAAGTTAGAATTTGAACAAGAGATTCAGATTAGAAAGCTATTAATGGAGCGTCAGATTCCGAAGAAAAAATTGAAGATTGATCAGGAAATGATCAACCAAGAAATGAAGCTTAAACTAGAAATTGCGAAGCATGAAACACGGAATACAATAAAGGTGCATTTATTGAGAATCAGAAACCCATCCATTGTCATGCTATATGCTGAAGGCATTACTTATGTTGTTGCAAAGGAAATAAGTTAACATGTTAACCTTGTCGAATTAAATTAATTTTAGGGGTTACTTAACACGTAATAAAACAAATCCCGTTTTTTCACGTTAATGCGCATATATTTTCAAAGCGTAACTAAAATTTTCGAAGTGTAGCAATTAAGAATTACCAATTTATTTTGATCAGTTCTTGATGTTTCTGGCAGTCGTGGGTTTGAAACTGAAGGAGTTGAAGGAATTTTAACATAAGAATTCGGAGTTTTTGAAGTGCTTTTTTACATAGTCACCTCTGCTACATGCGTAGCATGTGATAAAATGCAAATATTTTAATCAGACAATAAAACGTTTAACAATCTTGTCATTTTGCTATCATCAACACAACCAACTTAAATAACTCCGGGGGGTAGCAAAAGCTACCCTTATATTTTGTCTATAATGGAAACTTCTCCTGCCAACCGTTATAAAAAAATTATCGGTGGAAAGCCATAACACGCATCTATATCTGGATAGTAGTCTTCATTATCTTGGCCACACAATACCAATAACCTGAACTTATTCGTTAAAACTGATTCACTGTAGAAAACTGTATGTGATTGTTAAAATATATAAGTTTATAGCTAAAGCCCTTACGTTTTGTGCAGCTCAATGTGTACAC
>JAQGAD010002952.1:0-11651 GCA_034696625.1 Isotomurus palustris
GTGATTTCTTCTGATGACTACAACCTTCTAGGTGTTCCTGTGCAATCAATTTATCCCCATGTTCGCGTCAGCTCGTTTGTGAAATATCCAAGTAAGCCAACAATATGGCTTATTGTTAGCATTTTACTTACATTCCTTCTTTGTTAAAGAATTGCAGATGATGACGTTTAGTGATGGCGAGTATGTAAATGCCACAGTCGGTGGCCGTCAGGATTCATATCAAAACAAAGAAGAAATTGATTTCATTGCGAAGGTGCTCATGAAACAAGTTTTGGACGATATTTTAAAAGCTTTTGAAACGGCCGTGAAGATAAAAGACGACAGTCATGAGTGTGTCATAATTAACGGATATCATTCTTCGGTGTAGGTGTGCTAATTTTGTCATTTTATAAATTACCCAAGTCTGAATATTAACCCTTTTAATTCATGCATTCTTTCTCGTTTCGCCGTGATTTCTATGAATTCTAACATTGTTTCTGCCATTTAATCGTGTTGATGTTTTTACTTTCTTGGATTCATTCAGCAGGCCGCACTGTCCCTACAAAAAACTGGCTTAAACTGAACACACTTTATTCAAAGTATTAAAGAAAGTACAATAACGGAATATGCTTGCTGTGTATTACTCTGATTCGAAAGTTAAATAATCTGTGTATTGTCACTGTGAATTTGCGCTGTTCTTGTGCAAAAATAAAAAATACCCGCTTTTCTCCAAATATTCGATACTGAACTTCTACCAATTTTATTTAAATAGCCCTTACGTATACTGATGATTGTGTATATTTACTAACATATAATAAAATAATCACCACGAATTAATTTGATTAAGTTATGTAAATGATCTTCTTCAGTAGAAAACAATCTTTTAATCGAGAAGAAGTTCGGGTTCATCCATAAAACACTTAGCAACTAGTTTTCTTTTGTAAACCTTTTCTAATGATTATGTGATTACCGTTCATTAGTTCAAATAATTCTTTATCGCGTTAATAACAACAACGAACCCGAGCCTTAAACAGTACAACACCCACTGTGCAAATCCAACTCAACTTGTAATCTTAAAGACGTTAATGAATAATCTTCGTAGTTTTATTAACACTATAATAATCAATTAATTAAACTCCTAAGATTAAATCCGCTTTAGCACACTGACCGTTTCAAACAAGACTTGACACAATGACTGACTATAAATGTATAAGTGTACTTTGTATGATTGCATTAAATTACAAGTAAATTGTATGTGTGTGTGTGTTTGTGTGCTTTTAACTAAGCCCACAAGGATTGCATTGACAACATCATTCTTATAAACAATTAATAAATTAATCATTAACAACTCCTAAAGTAAAACAACTCTTAAATCGTTTACACACACAGTTCAGTTAAATAGTTAAATATATTTAAACCACCATTAATCAAAAGCTATCAAGTGTATTTTTGTATGATTTGTATGTTGGACTAGAGCACCATGAAACACAAATAGGATATTTCTAACAATTAAATCCTAACTAGAACAGTCTACCAACACTTAAACAAACTTAACCTTGGGGAACACATCACCTCAATAACAATTAAATTTAAATATTAAAACATTCACAGTTACAATTAAAAATCAAATTCCAACTTCTAAATTGATTAATTGAAATTGCACCTTTAAACCTTTAAATTTGTAAATATTAAAAACACTTCCTCAGCTACAATTAAAATTTTAAATTCGAATGAATAAACTACCCTTCATAATCACAACTTTCTTCTTCTCTATCTTCCCCATCATCGCTCATCTCCCCACCTTCGGAGTTCTCCTCCACTTTGGGATTGACCTCTGAACTCGAGGCTTCTTCCTCCTCCCTCAAAACCTCCGAAGGGGATCCCTTACCCCCCTTGGAACTCCCCGACCCTTCGTGAACCCCCTTCATATGATTTTTCATTTTATCCGGCCTCGAAAACTCCCTGGAGCAAACAGGACACGGAAACACTTTCCTCATATTTCCCTCGTGATAAAGAAACGCGTGTCGTTGGAAGCTGTACTTGTTCTTGAATGTCTTCGGGATACTCAGCTTCTCGCACTCGATGCAGCGATACAGTCCGTCCTCAACTGAAGCGTATTTGAAGAGGTCGAGTCCCCTCACACTCATCTCAGAAAGGGGCTCGCAGTCTCCTCCGTTGGGATCGAAGAGGAGTCCTCCGTCGTCCAAAAGGGGATCCTCAAATCCCCCAGGGGAGTCTCCAGAACCCCCAACTCCCCCTGAAGCCCCACTTTTATTCAATTTCACCCGCTTAAGTCTCGTGGGAACCCCGGAAAAGCGACGGGGAAGGCGACGTCTCACTCCTTGGCGACCTACAATTGCGGGAGCTCCTACTCCTCCCCTTTTGCTCTCAGGCGAATTGTAGGTCAATTCTAGAGAAATAAAAAGAAGAAATTTATTGACCTACATACATAAATTAATTGAGTTAATTAATTTAATTTAATTAATTAATTTGCATACTGCTAGACGAAGGCGCTTGGAGGCTAGGCTGCAAAAGATGACCTTGAGGAAGGTCAACTCCCAAGCTGGGCTTACTCTTTGGTCGTCCCCTCTTCTTCTTCACAGGGGGTGAACTTGACCTACTAACCTTCTCCTGACCTTTGACCTGGTGCTGCTGAGGATGCTTCTTCTCAAACAATTTGCTCTCCACCACAGCCTTGTCCAGTTGCTGTGCAATTGCAGATATGCTCGCACTCTGGTGATGGTTCATTGGGGACAGCTCTCTCTTGTGATTGTCCTTCTTTCGATCGCGATCTCCAGTCCCTCCACTTCGTTTTTGCTTCTTTGAACCACTCCCACTTGCTTCCTTTCCGTTGCTGCTGCTCACCGAGGAAGAAGTGTAGGTCACGTGATTTAAACTGGGACTAGAAACTCCTCCTCCTCCATTTGTACATTGGTCCGTGACTGCCAGGTTGCTGACTCCTCCCCCCTCAGAAGAAGAAGGACAAGGTCCGTTGCTATGACTACCTGCATTGCTGCTGCTGTTTCCTTGACTACCGTTGACATTTACATTGTTAGGATGACTAGACGTTGACAAGGATGATTGACTGGCATTGTTCGTGTTGCTGTTGTTGCTGCTGCTTTGGCTTTCTGGCTTCTCTTCTTCGTCGTCGCTTTCGAAAGAAGAGAGTCCGCGAATGCTAAGCGCTTCTGCTACCTTCAGGACTTCCCCTAAATCCTTCTCATCAATAGAGATCTCTCCGCGGTACATAAAGTCCAGCAGGGTTTTCAAGTGGGCGTGTTTCATGTCGTGGAAAATAAGCACAGGGTATCGTTCCGAGGGAGAATGGTTTACGAACATCGCTTGAAAGTATGGCGAGCAGGCGGATAACACGATTTTGTGGGCTTTGATGAACTTCCCTTCTACGGCAATTGTGACGTCCACGAGGTTCTCTGATTGAAGGAGAGACTCGAACACGTTGACCATGTTTGAACGGTGGTTGTTCCATTTTAGAAGGAAGTGTTGAGACTGGGCCGAACTGGGCTGGGTTGACTGGGCAGGAAGCGTCATGACTCAAGCCTTTGGAGTTAAGAAAAGAATTCAATTAACATTTAACACTTAATAATTTTCTGATGAGTTTATATGGCAACTGGGAGGAAAGTATACGTTTCTTATATTTTGTTAAATGCATGATCTCACAATTTTTAGCGAGTATTTGTTTTTAGCCCAGGTAATTTGGCTTATTTTTGCATAAATTAAGTGTACAGCTGATGAAGATTCTAAAGTCCAATACTTTATCATTCCAGTTTTAATTAACTATTCCGTCCGTTAATTATATGTAAGTGAATCCACTAATAACATTTCATTGATTAGGAACTCATCATTGCATTGGAAGCAGGTGTGTGTTCTAAAATATTTAACACTTAATTAGTGTGCTTATTACTGCTTATCATTTCTGTATCACATAAGCTTCATTGTATGCTCCTGATGACTTTGTGTTTCCAGAAGCTGTGTGAACGGACATTCGTGGGTAGCTTCCCTAACCAGCAAAAAGACAGTCGAGTGGAGAAGAAACATTATCGATTGGAAATTAATACGACGAAGGAAAGAAAGGGGTTGAGTGTGTGTGTGTGTGAGTGTGTGTGAATTCTATCTGAAGAAGAAGGGATGCGTGTGTGTGTGTTTGTGTGTGTGAAGTCCAACTGACTTTCTCACACACACCACAACTACCACCACACACTGATATTGACATCCACACACACACATATACACACACACATGTTAATCCCGTATGGACATTTCCTTCCTTAAGACAACTCATCCACAAATTCAAATCAGCTTTTAATATGAATATTCTGTGGTTGTATTTTCCAGACCTGTGGCGAATTGTCCACTTTTCCTTATCTGAATATTTCTTATGAGGTACAAATAAATTGATTCATTTTATCCTTCATGCGGTTTACAGCCACTCCAGAAGAAATATTGATCGAATATGCTTTAAATATTCATCACTGCTACTCAACATTCGGTTAAAACGATTCCATCTTTTACAATGATAACCAAGCATATTATTATTAATCTAAACTTCCTATTATTCAAATATACTCTTTTTTAACAAATGTAATGCACAGTACAGCAGAATGGCTTTATGCAGCGTGAAATAAAAAGACTAATTTCACAACTTAACAAGCTAGATTTCAAATTTTTAATTTCAATAAGACTTGAAGGTAAACTGTACGAACAAAAACACGTCTACTTCCGTCTTTTTCATTTGTTTATCTTCTAAGAAACCGAAAACAAGAATTTGAAATCCTTTAACCTCACATAAATTCATCATATGCATTCACCTACAATAATATTATTGTAACTAACTCTACCAATTTACACCTTCTTATACAAAATTCAAAAACACTACACCTTAGCTAATCTACTAATTTACACATCCATCATAAACACAATGTAATAATAAAACCCTGAAATTCCTACCAACTAATGTAATACCTTATATTTCCACTTAATAAAATTTCCAGCTCCTCCATAATCTCATAAATGATAAAAGAATAAGATCTCTGGCTGTGAATCCAACTCCATAAGGAGAGAATGAATTAATGACACTCCCCACATTTAATCTCCTCTCCCTGTCACCACACTAAGCCTCACTATACCCAAACTTTCCATGTGTAAAGTAAACCATATCACTCATATCTCACCTTACTAACCAACTACACTAACACACATACACACACAGTCTCCTCACATGCTAATTGCTCCATCATCATCGTCATCATCATCATCTCCAGAGTATAGCTTACTAAGTACGAACTAACTAAATCTTCATTTCTAACTGCTGCTGCTGCTCCATATGGTCTCTCCTTCTTCCCAACAATTCGCAACCTTCAGTTACTCCTGAGTCTTCAGTTATTTTTACAAATCCACCCTGCGTGTCGCTCCAAAAAACGAGCTAACGTAGCCCCACTTTCCACATTTCCCTGTCCACACTCGACTCCCACGAACACCCGAGTCGACTCCTTTCGTCTCCCAACGTACACACACAAGGATATTTCGTCTTTGCAAAATATCCTCAGTTTAAAATCCCCAAAACACTTCACCCCAAATTCAAAAAGAGTTGTTTTTTAAATTCAAAAAATCTAAATTTATTCCAATAAAAACTAAAAGAATGTCCTTCTTACCTTTCGTACTTGAATATTCCTTCCTTCTTCTTCTTGTTTTACGGCATTCCACTTTTTCCACAAACACACACACACACACACACACAGTTTAGTTTTGCGAATCTCTCTCTCTCTCACTCACAATCGTAGATTACTTTGTTCTCTTCTTGTAGAAGTTCCCATTGGGGTAGGAAAAAATAAATAGAAGTGATCTAATTAGATCCCTTGTGTTAATTAGGAGATAAATAATTAAATGATTGTGTGATAAATAAGCACCGAGAGAAGAAGAAGAGTTTGGTGGTGTGTTTGTGGTGGTGGTGGGTGTAGCAGCGACTGAACGAAAGGAGAGAGGGTGAAGGAGTCTCAGCATTGATCGCAGTGGTGGTGGATGGACGTGGAGGGGCGAGACTCACGGAAGGAGAGTGAGGGGCGGCGGAATTAGGGGATGACTTCCGAACTCCCCGAATTTCGGAGGACTCCCCTCAATCTATCTCCTCTCCTCTGCTACAGTCGTTAGGGGAGGAGGGATGTTCGACATCCTTTCCTGGTCATCTCATTACATCACACGTCATCCTTCCTTCCATATGTGAAGACTGCACTCTCGTACCGTATTTCCTCTTCTAAGCTCGGGGTTGCTCACTCGCATTTAACTTAATTGCAATTAACTTTAATGTGGGAGAGTATGGAGAGTGAGTTGGGGTTTAGTGTGGGGAGGATTGTGAGGGTGGCTTAATATTTTTATACACACGAAGTATGCAAAGCCACGTAAGCTCACAAGGCAAATGTCATCCAGAGAGATAAGGGAAACTTGTGCCAAATTATTAGGCAACTGCTACCAACACTGACTTAATGTGTGGTTGCCGAGTTTGCTTAAAACTTTAAATGCAACTGATGAGAGTTACTCAAGTCATGTGGTGAGCGAGCAGTGGTGGTGGATTATTATTCCATTAAATGAAATACTCAATTATGTAATTGCATTCAAATGATAAGCCTCTCTTTTATCATACGACGAAGAGAAATGTGTTTTTTATTTTAATTCATACCCTGTGTGTGTTTAACCTTGACACAAAAACACATTTATTTTAATCAATTTATCTCCAGAAATTGAACTCCAAGTATTGAATCCTATCTACTCTTCATTTATTGTTTTAATTAAACTAATTAACTGATATTAAAGGCTATAGCGAGTTCAAATTACTTCGGAATTAAATATTACTTACGTAAATTTCTGCAGTTTTCCGGTTAAAATATAAAAAATTACCCATCATTAAGTGGATACTTCAATAAGGCTTTTGAATCACAAAATGAAGAGTGACAGAGGTTAAATTTGATATGAGAGTTCAGTGGAGTTCAACAAGAGATGGGATGAAGTTCAGGTGGAGGTGCATTTTGTGTTTCATCTGTTTGTGGGGAAGATCTCCCCGGCCGGGCGTTCTATGGGAAGTGTAAACGGAGACGAAGACGTGGGTGAATTTGCATGCAGGCGAATACCCAACGGAGATGCACTGCTGGTGGATGGGGATGTAAAAATAACTCACTGAGGAAGGGAAGAGAGAGCGAGAGAGACAGCACGAGGCATGGAATGATGTGAACTCAATTTTGCACGGACACGAAACTTGCGAATCGTGAATCCGACCGAAATGCCCGATTCCGGGAACTGTCATATTCTTACTCCGAACTTAGGAAGTTGTGTGTGTTTTCTTACTCTTCTTGCCCTCCAGTGGAGTCTCCGTGTACAATTGGAAAGGAAAGAAGAGTTTCACGAGTCATTCACAGATCCCCATCGCTCCACTTTCCTCTTTGTTCTTCATGCAAAATATCACTTAAGCTTTTGCTGTCAAATATCTGCTAACTGTTTCCACTAATGCCCTTTTTTGTTTGTGAACGTTTAGTTATAATTTTATCACAACAAGGGTTTTAAGTAAGTAAAGAGTCCATCTTAAGTAAATTCAAAACTCCCCAACCTGAAATCATCGCACTGTTTTAAAAGTTCGTATGTTCATGATTTAGCTGCTTTGAAATTAGGATTACTAAAATCCTTCAAAATTTATTTCCATTCAGGTATGCCAGAAATATTAATATAGCCATCGACTTTCTTTGTAAAATTAAACCACCGTTTTTCAAGTACACAATCCAATAGCAAAATTGATGAAATTGTTGTGTTATATGATTTTACTTTATATAAACCTTATAATAAAATCCTCGACGGCAATATAATATCAAGACACAATGTTAGCCAATTAAATGATACATGACAAATTATTTTATCTTTGCAAAACCAAACTTTCCGTAACTCCTTTCTAATGTATTGGCATGATTCGATTTAGATATCCCAGGGATATTTCTTAAATCCATATCTATATTTTAATTCAGCTTTGATATTAGTAAAAAGTTGTGTTCATCCCAACAATTCGTTCCGATTCATTTTAGGCAGGATGTGGGTGTAACTCAAGGTTTAAATTAAGCTTTGAATAATTTAAAATGTAATTTTAAGCAATCCCCGTTCTGTTCTCCAAAGCTTTTTCTATTGGATTAGCTAGTCCAATCCTTTGCAAACATAACCATTATTTTTTAGCAAGTCTTTCTGGCATTCTGCTATTAATCTCGTCATATCAGTCTTTCATTACCTTTCTTAATTTTTTTTTGACAAACTTATAAATTTCAATAATTCACCAATGAAAACGAAATTCCCAATAGCGAATTTCCACTATGTCTACTCCACTAATAATGGAGGGCCGTGATTTCATATGCGAGTTTCGTGATTTCGAGATACACAATAGTTTTTGTATCCTGCAACTTAAAAATTTCCAGAATTTGCAAAACGGCAGTTTTTTGTCAATTGGATAAACCTTTAGGTATCATTATCCCAAACCCAACAAATTCTTTATTACAACATTTTCGAGATAAAACTTCAAACAGTTGATATTTTTTACATGAAAATGTATGTTGTATAATTATACTCTTAATTTAAATCAGGTGGATCTGTGCGGATCAAAATGAGAGAGAGCTAGGCAACATATTGTTCTATAACATTTTGAGGAATACCGAGAAGCAAATTCACGGAATGAGCGATAAGTATAGAATAATACGTGACACGTGTTTGTCGGTGAACCTGGAAGAATGCAAATCCAGGAACACCTACCACAAAATAACAGGGAAGCAAAGATTCGAGCTTGCTTATTAGGTACTTTATTGGGTGACTAGGAGGAATGCTAGAGTGGATACGAATTCTAGATGTTCTCAAGAAATTTAAGGAGTTATCATGTATCTGTATAGCAAACGGAAAACTCAAGTGAGAAGCGCACAGTCCACCGATAAATAACAGAAGACACATTATATAAGATGGCAATGGAATAACAGAGTACGTTCGGATGGAAACGAAGGACATACATATCGTATCAAAAAATACACCACTCATCAGTACACAAGCAAACACAGGACCAGAATGTTCAAAAATAGCGAGCTTAAAAAATAAAAATATGCGAGAATAAAGTGAAAAGTTGAAAAGGATCGGAAATTTGTGTGACTTCTTTTGAATTAAATTAAAACAGTGAACAACCACAAGGAGACCAAAGCCTGCAACAATGAAAATTGAGGCTGCAACTCGAATGCCAAGCAATACTGCGTAGTATTGTAGAGATATGCGAAAGAGTAGTGACATATTCTCGAATCTTGAGAATAAATCAGGTGGAATCAAAAGCTTCATGATGAGATAGAGCGGATCCAGCCTCACAAGTACGATGGGAATGTAGAATAAACTAACGCAACTTCCACCCCATATAGCTACGAGCATCAGGTAGCCCCAGACATCGAATTTAGGGTTGAGTTTGCGGGTTTTTGTTTCTGTGGAAAGAAAATTTTTTAGTTACATGATTCTTTGTGGTAATTGAATAAGGGATTTTAAGCAATCAAACCTGACTGGAGCTGCGACTCAAGGCAGAGTATACAGTTGATGAGTGAAGCAATTTCGTGTTTGTAAAAGTAAATTCCCAAGTGAAGAACAATGATCGTTATTATTCCTCCGAACTGAAATACCAGAGCAAGTATTTCAATTAGTGACAAGACTTTGGTGTGAGAAAATAGTTCCCAAACTAAAGCGGGGAATGCCGAGCAAAATCCGATGCCAAGTATTGCTCCGAAATCCAAGATATAATACACAAGAAGCTTGAAGGTAGAAGTCTCCAAATATACTCTGTGTAACTCAGGATTCAAATACATTGGAAACGGAGGAAGACATTTGAAGAATAGTTTGTGAAAATCTTCTACAGCTTTCCATCTTAGCGGAGTTGACATACTGAATTTGTTCCTTGAAAACTTCTCGGTTACGAAAATGGATCACTACGGATTCAGTCAGCGAGGATTGGATACTGACTTCTTTTAGAAAGTTATACGACTCTTTTAACCTAAAAGTAACCTCGGACAGTTTAATTTGAAAATGATTTGTTGGGCAATCGATAGTTAACGAACTAAATTCCAATTATGTGGCTTGGAATTTTGCTCTATTTTACTGACTATAAGACAGATTAGGTACATGTTGGCATTTAAAAGTTCTAATCGGTGGCAGAATTGCTTTCATTAATATTTGAACGATTTCTTACTGTGAATTCATGGATTCAAAATTATATTAGTTTGAATTAGCTTTTTAAACTCTCAAGTCGGAATCGTAGCAACAACAACTTTTGTAACTAGAAACTGTCCAAATATGTCAAGTCTGGAGGTAGATTACGTCCCAAACTAACCCAATAGATCATAAAAAGAATACAACCAAGAAAAGTTTTAAACGTAAGCATAAATATGTTAGTTTAATATGCTTTACGTGCGAGGAAGGATTTTCAGGAAGTTTAATTGGAACATTAAAACATTGCACTTTTAGTATTTGTAGCATGTGTATCTGTCCGCAATGGTTCTAAAACGGCGATGTCAAAAAGGGTCAAAATCAAGACTTTTTCAAATTTGTGTTGCTTTGTCAATTTTTAGTTTTCACTAATTTTCGCCATCCTTGCGAATACTGTTTAACAAATAAGTTTTTAATCTAAAATTGCATTTCTAAGACCAGACATTCCGGCATTATGTATCCAATTTAAGGTAATTCTGAGCATCCAAATGAGCAAAACACGGCATTGCCGGTCATTTTCAAGATCTGACCCCGCATGGATTTTTACCCTCAAAAAAGTTTACAGATTTCATACTACATATTTTCCAAACTTTTTTGTAACAAAATAAACTCAATTTCATGAATTTCCATTCAGTAGTTCTTACGCAATTGCATTTCAAATTGGCAGTACATAGAGCAGAATCACCCTGTAATTAATTTTTTTTGACACAAAAACAAAAATATTTTAGTCTTTGTAAACGGATTAAAATTTGTCAATTTTTGCAATCCCTCAGAAGTGAAGTTCTTACGGAATCACGTCTTACAATCTTCATTCAAACGTTTTTAAACAAGCATTTTTCATACGATGATTTCCTAATGTCAAGAAAAGTTTGATATATTTTGTTTGCTAGTTTACCTGTCTAGGTCATTTAACAAAACATTTATTGCGATACTGCGATCACCACTCCAGCTTTGAATATTTTGAAAATTCTTTTAAAGCAATATCCTTGACAAACATCAAAATCACAATTTTTAAGTTTAACACACTTCTGGAAACATAAACAGAAACCTTATCAAACTATTCTCAGGGCAAGATTTCCAGCTTTCAAAAGAGCTGTTCCACTTACTTCTAGCATTAACAGTCGCTGAGAAAATGGTTCCTGCCTAAAGTTTAATTTCAGAACATGTAGGTTCATTGATTGGCGCTAGTTAGCTTTGTAAAAGGAGTTAGGAGAATTCTGAAGCAGCCAGCATTTTTGTAAAAAGTGATACTTAAAGGTGTAACAGAAGTGTGAGGGTAGAAGAGAGCGGAGAATGCAAAAATCAGGTCCAGGAGTGGGAATCGAACCCACATCCCCTGATTACCGGTCAGGTGCTCAACCTCTGAGCTACCCCGGCCTGCTATTGCTATTCTCTTCCCTCTTACTCAC